>VALG01004740.1:0-12575 GCA_009835305.1 Ipomoea purpurea | reverse complement strand
TCTTGATAAGATCGAACCTCCAAAGGATATATCGCCACTCCAGACTCTAACACTTCACTGATCAATATAGACTTGTTGCTCATTACACACAAGGAGGTCCTACTCATTTTGAAGTTGTTTTGGGCACGTATTGTTAATAAGACAAATTTTTTTTTATTTTTATTTTTTTTTTTGTGACAAGTTAAATCTGTGTGAGTTGTGACTAGGTAAGTTAAGTCTTTGAGGTAACTCTAGTATATACCTTATTCTAACCTTGTTGGGGAGTGTGGTTTTGAATCACCACTAAATGAGAAGTAGTTGAAGAGGAGACTACAGCAGTACGAATGCCTGAAAAGGATCATTAATTTCTTTGTAATTAATGTTCTAAAATTTGATATAGGGGGTTGTAGTGAGTTGGCAAATTAAGTGGTTAATTTTGACACAAAATATTTCATTTATTAAAGGAGCAAAAAAAGTTCAATTTATTACAACTAGACAATTTAATCATGAAGAGGCCGCAGAATGGATTAGAAAACAGGATAAAGTGGAGAAATTATGGGTTATACTAATATGGTATTAGTGGAGGGAGAACATCACTTAACTGACTTAAATGTGTGTTTTAGCGGTATTGTTGTTAATCCTTTTCATAAACATTGGGGTTTTGATTGAGATGACTCTTGTACACAAAGTGTAGAGTAGCGAATTTGGGTCGGTCCGGGCGCTAACAGATAACCTGTTATAGTACAGACTTCAAAGGTTTCTCCTACAGTTAGGTCTTTTAGGACACTTGTGGTCTAACAAAAAAATAAAATAGAATTGATATTGAGTCTTGAATGTTAGAATTGGCTCGACTTACTACTCATAAATCCATAGCGTGCGGGTTCATCAGGGGTTCATGATATAATCAAAAAGTTGGAAATTTGGGAATTTATTTCTATTTCTTGTTTAGAAATTGGATGTGAATCAACATAAGTACAAATTTGAATGTATCAACTCAATTACATTTAATATCATTATTATATTTCTCAATCATGTTGAGGCACAAAGAGTCAACAGCCATCCACCTCATTAAGCTTGATCTCATACCTCTCATATGGAGAATCACTATATTATATGTGGCTTGCCGTAACTAATTAGTATCGTTAAATTGAAGTTTTGTTTTGTATGCATAAAAAGAGAAAGATAATTAAAAAGTTGTGAGTATTGGCAGTATTACATGCAATATTATATTAAGATTACTATAATATATATGCAAAACACATACATAGAAGTGAATTTTATACTGTCTATTCTTATTTACATATTAAACATTTTTTGTTCACTTTTTTCTCTGATACGTTCTTATATTTTTTAAATATTGAATAAAATAATTATAAAAATTAAATATGTAATTAATTTGATAAATATTGTAATCCATCTATATCACAAATACTAATGTGAAGATGAATTTATAAAGTAAACTAATTATTATTTTTGAAAAATTTATTACATACTATTCATCGTGTAATTAAATGTTAAATATTTTATAAATTCAACTCACGAAATTCCATTTATAATTCATATTGTTTTTTTAAAAAATTTTAAAAATAAACTAATTAATAAGCTTTAATTGTAATGTAGGTATTTTCATTTTAAGGCCGGGATTATTATCATGAAATATTAAAAGTCGAAACATAAAATTAAATGATGGATCAATTAATTCAACATAAGTTCATAATTACGTTATTTCGGGTTCAAACTTCTGAAACGAATTGAAGGTAACATGGTCAAATGCATACAAGGAATAAGAACATGGTCACGAGGCAAGACTGCAGGCTGCCTTTCCTTCTTAATTTCTTTTGTTTCCTTTTTTTCCACTTTCGTATTGTTTGCCTGCAACTGAATCTCTATTCGGACAATAATTGGATTGTTCCTTGTCGTATAACATAAATGGTTTTAAGTATATAAATTTGGATAATGTTTAGGAATTAGAATATTATTTAAAGGGGTAAGGTCCAAATTGACATACTGAACGTAATTTGTAGGTGTATTAGGCCACTAAACACTCTAAATATATCGCAATTTCATCTGATATCATGTTACCATTTAGTTCATCAGGTTGCTTGCTTACATGGATGAGGATTTGACATTTTAAAATAATTTTTAATAATAATTTTTTTAAAAAAAAAATGTGATATTTTTAAGAATATAAAATATAATAGGCTCTTAACTTGAACAAATGGACCTTAAAAATATATTATTTGAATACAACATTGTATTAAAGCGTGAAGTGAATGACATTGAATTATACACTTTAATAAAATTTGTAACACATCATAATTAGTTTATATTCATCATCTACTTGCGAATCATTAATAATCAAATTATTAAAAATTAATCAAATAAAAGTATACAAAATGTATACAATTTTTTATATATAGAAATATCATTTCACCACACACAAAAAAAAAAAAAAAATATATAATATATATATATATATATTATATAGTAGTAACATTGTTCTGAAATCTCACTTGTATTTATGGAAAAACAAAAAGCATAATAAAAGGACTTGCCACATGCCCATTGTTTAAATTTGTAAATTTGAAATTAGAGATAATTTCACTTTGAACCCCTTGAGGTTTAGAAACATGCAAAACACACCCCCTCTTTTGTTTGAAAATTATGTACATGAGCCTCTGAATTTGTGTATTTATTACATAGATAAGATTTTTATTGTGTAATCTTCTATTTATCTTATTGTAGTTATTTGCATTTCATAACTAGGATTGGCTCAATCTATTTTTAATTCACAATTAATACGGGTCAATATTTAATTTAAAATTTAAAAGTTAAATTTTATATATTAAAAACTACTTTAATAACCCTCTTGAACACACACACGAGTAACAAAGAAATGAAGCTACTAGAGATGAAATAATATAATTTGACTATCGAACAGTAAGAAGGTAAAAAATATGTGACAAAAACGCCACACTTCAAACATATCGACAACATATCTTGTTTAAGAACGAAATTTTCTAACATTAAATTTGTCTATGATTTTGTAATCTATTGATAAATACTTTTCTTGTCGATGGCGTTGTATGGTATTTAATTGGTATCAAAATTGTTATTATTTTGATTTTATTTCTTTAGTAGTAAAAATAATAACAAACTATTAGAATATCAAATTGGAGAGTCTTATTTTCCATAATAATAATAATAATAATATATAATATAATAATAATATAATAATAATAATTGGATCCATTTTGTGGCCATAATTATGAATTGATGTGTGGACATAATACTTTTTTGTAAAGTCAAATAATGAAAATATACTTAAATATAATGAAACCATAATTTGGTTTCACACTAGTCTATAATAAGTATTTGTATTGGTAGGGAGGGGCCTTGTCCCCTTGTAGGGTAGCCTCTGAACATGGTTATTATGATCATCAGCATCTCTGCTTAAGCTTTGGGGTGTTTTAATAATAATAATAATAATAACAATAATAATAAATAATATATATATATATATATATATATATATATATATATATATATATAAGCATGCACGTGAAATGGTCTGTCAAGCAAAATGTGCAAATTTTATATATTTTTCAATCACATGTCACAAGCAAGAGTCTTCTTGCCAAATGGTTGTATTTGAGTGTTGACCTAAAAAACATAACTTAAATGAAATAAATAAATTAATGCTCAGATTTATGTGGTTTGTTTGTGCCATTACAATAGATGGCCGACCTGGAGGAAAAAAGAAAAAAAAAAAAAAAGAAAAAAGAAAGAAAGAAAGATTAACGGTATATTGTAAATGTAGAAGAAAAAAAATAGTATTTGTATTTTTGATAATATTATAGTCACATGTTCAGTATTAATTCATTAAAAGGGAAAAAGTAAATAAATTATCAACATATATTAGTATGGGGTATTGTTGTTTTGACATGAATTGGTATGGTTTACACAAGACCTATCTAAGCCTTATAGGAAACTTTTCAAGTACAACTTGTAACAAATTTCAATGGAAGCAAACCATGTAATGAGAACTAATTAAGAAGGATGAAACATCACAAGAAAAATTTCGTTAAAAACACAAATTAAAGTTCATAGTAACTAAAAGATCTAAAACCTTAGGATTTGCCTCACATTTCTTACGTAAAATTTAATGTATACACTTGTAAATCTATACCAATAAAGACAAAGTGACCTCTCTCATATGGGAGATCATGAGATCGAGCCTCAGTGAAGGTGTTGTTGATTCTTTGTGCTTCATTTGATTGAGAAAGTATGTTTGAACAGATATTACAATGTAATAAAGTCAGTAGCATTAAAAAAAAATACAAATAAGTCCTACTCTTAAAAAAAAAAAACAGTCATAAAAATTTAACTCATAAAACTAATGTGATTGGAAATCCTTCTAGTCTATTATTCACTATACACGCGTGTTAAGAAATTTTTAGTCACTTCATAATTTAATGATTAAAAAAGATCCACCAAGTGTAATTCAATGAGGCATGTATACACGCGTACATGCATGCACACATGTACATATAAATAGAATTAAGTTCAAATGAGAAATAATAGCTCCGTGAGAAGGCTCAGACTAATATCATATGTTCATACTATGATTAATTTACTGAAAATTAAGAAAAAAGTGAAAAAAATATATAGTGTCATTTGTTAATTATGATGTGTATATTTGAAAACATTTGAAAGTTGCTCTACGGAAAACTAATAGTGCACACGTTAGTGCATTATTATAGATCTAAGTACACATATCAGTTATCCACGTATACGTACACTATACAGTGCTTTCAAGTGCACTCTCATAATTATGGAAATGTCTCACATTTTTTCCTTAAATTTCAAGCCTTAATCATCTTAGATGGACATATAAGATTAGTCTGTGCATTTTTACGGACTGACTAATTCTCACATAAATCTCTGTGTGTGTGTGGTGTGTGTATGAGAGGTTGCAAGTGAGCAAACTCACATATAAAAAGTGAAGACTAATATGGTCAATCTATTTGGAAAATTAACAATTGAAAGATTGCTGAAAAATAAAAGAAAAATGATCGGAGTTAGTTTTATAAATATTACAAACTTAAAAGTTTGCAATAATTATAAATTAATCTTCTTTTCTTTACTAAAACCTTCAATAATTAGTGAACCCTGATAAGCAAATGTGATCAGTCCTCACTTTTTACACATATTCTCCTTTGAACCCTAACGGGTGTTGGTTGGAAGGAAGGAATTAGGGTGGAATGAATTGTAATTCGGTGGGAAAAGAATAAGGTGGAAATAAAGTAGGAATTCAAATTACAGTGTTTGGTATGCAGTGGGAATAAAGTAGGGAATTCAAATTACAGTGTTTGGTATGTAAGAATAAGACATGGAATTGAAAGGGATAAGTGATACAATGACTGAAATGCCCTTATGTATATAATAATAATAATAATAATAATATAATAACATACATAACACATAAAACAAGGAAACTAAAATAAACACGAAAGGAAACAAAAATATAAGGACGAAAGGAAAACAAAAGAATGGGAGAAGGAAACAAAAAGAATGGAAGAACAACAGCGAAAGAAAAAGGAAAAGAACAAAAGAAACAGGGAAAGAAACAAGAACAAAAGATAGGAAGTACCAGCTAATAAGACAAAAGGTAAAATGGTCTTTACATATTTTCTCTCCCATCAAACAACCGAATTCCAATTCATAAGGGGAGTTAATTAGAATTCAGCATTTTGAGGGAATGGCATTCGGTGGAATTGCAATTCCCTCCAATCAACGGCGTAATTGGACTTCCACAGAATTGCAATTCCATTACACCCAAATTACATCCACAACACCCCTCAATATATATACATATTTCTCGTGTGAATGTTGAAGTATCTTTTTGTACAACTTGTAATATCTGACTATATATTTCCGGATAAAGATTGTACATTCTAAAAAATACGTTTTTTTTTGTAATAACTTTTGTATTTTGAATTGTGTATCTTGTAATTTACAATTGTACATCTTGTAATGTTTAACTATGCGCATAATTTTAATATTCACACAATCAGAGCAGTATTCTCATTTGATCATGTCGCTATGTATATACCTAGACACACTAATAATGCATCAACTATGTTCTAATATATATTAATATCGTTGTGTACAACTTAAATTACAAAATTAAGGCCTAATCTATGTGTACCCATTGCATGTAGATTGAATTAAAAAGCTTACTTTAGGTGAAAGCATGCATGTGAGGTAGAGGTCCAACCAATTAAGCATTAGAAATATAGCTACCAACTTGAATTCTACTTTTATCATCACATCACTTAGCTTCATTCTATCTACCATACCCTTAGCTCCTGATATCATGTATACTTATTATGAGCTGTCTTAATTAACACCCCAGCATTAAAGAAGGGTGAATCTCACAAACCAACCAAGAAATTTGATTTGGATGCATGCCTAATGCCTTTGCTACTATAGCCCTGCACTAGTAGGTCACCTGTCATATATGATCGAATACTTTGGAATGAATTGAAATTAGTGTGTGAGGATATGATACCCCTATAAATCACAAGCAAAATAGTCAATGCATGGTCAATTCTAAAGATGGTACCTTTTTTTTTTTCTTTCAAAATATAGGATTTCACTTGGATTTGGTAATAAAAATTATAAGAGTATAGTGATCCTTAAATTTAAGGTTCATCTTCGGGTAGGTTTGATTAAGTAGCTAGCTATTGTTTGTGTTTTCTTAGATAGGTCAATGTGTGAACGAGAAAATGTTACTCGACCCGATGTTAAAAAATGGATCAGAGATAAAATAACCTAGAAGAAAATAATACTTAATAGTTATACTAAGTTAAGAGACGTTTGGTTTGAATATGTGATTGTTGAAATTATTATAGGGATCGAATATATGTGACCTAGAATCAGTTTCACATCACTCTATTTAGTATTGCAGCTTCTTTTTTTGTTTTTTTGGGTAATAAAATTGTAAATAAAGTAAGTAAAAATATTCGATAAATTATGGTTTTTAAATTATTAATGAATTAGAGTATAAGAAAGCAATTGATGAGTAAATACGCATAAGGACTACCCACCAGATCACTCGGTCGGTCCGCTATAACCATCGGTCAAACAAAACCAAATCATTTGTGACCAATTGTATCGCTTGTATTAATAAGCCTCGTGACAGGTGAAGTTCTTCTCGGATTACCCGTGGAATCGCCCAATGGAGCACCACCCGGTCGGCCTACGGTGCAACGCACTCCGCAGGTTATAAGGTTTAGCTTATGCTACAAGCAAAGGAAACTCACTTGCACCTGCAGGAGAGGCAGTTGACAACTTGTAGGGATAACGGCTTTGTTGTCTCGATCAATCAACCTACGCGTAGCTGCAGATTGACCGCTGGGTTGAGCCAACAAGAGCGTGCCACGTCAAGTCACTTGTGCCTGGAGCATTAAATGCATAGCTCACTTAGTATAAATAGGAGGATCTTCCCCTTCACTTGTAATATTCATCATGTATTACATCACACCACTTGTGATTTACTGTACATTGTAACTTACTTGTAATCACTCGTTTCTTACAATACAACATAGCCTTGGTCCGTCGTCACCCGATAGACCGGCCGACCGAGTGTCTTCTTTTACTTGTTCACCATATACGTATTCGTAGTGTAAATCTGACCCCTAGTCCCATTTACGCTATCAGCAATATAATAATTAAATTACAATAACTTAAAATATATCTAAGAATTTTAATGTTTTACCTACTAAAATCAGTAAATCAGTAATTTATCAACAAATTTTTGATTAATGTTTTAAAAATGTTTGTTGTAGTATTCTATTTCAATTCAACTTTTGGACTCTAAACTCATAAAGTAAACACACTAATTAATAAGAATAAATAATCTTCTTAGACTGATGAACATGATGACTACATTAAATAAATGTTTCTATTTTAATTTATTTGTTCATAGATACAAGATACTTTAAATATCCCCACATGATTGGCTATGACGTTATGTCACATGAATTAAGTCTTGAATGTTCCACTGCCCATTGCAACTGTATCCTCGTCTTGCTCAAAAATCCCTTCACCGACATGTGCAGGTAAAAATAATCATTCCTACTAAAAAGATCACGGATTGGATTCTTATCAATATCTTTTCAATTACGTTACGTTAATTTATTACGGAGTACTTAAAATTTTTCTAATACAATTTACATATATAATTTACAAATTATTATATAAGAGAGATTATTCAATATACATTTTCAAATAATAAGTGTGTTCTGTATGGTCCGGACAATATATAATCCTCAACCAACCAAACTCAAGGTTTTATCATTTTTCATAGACTCATCGGAAAGGAAAGAGCAACCAAACATAACCTTTTGGCAGCGTTGATGATTCCTCACCACAAAAGGTGAATATACCATTTTGTACTTGCTTTAATTTGGCCCTTTGTAGTATGATGCATCATAAAGTATTGTCACAATTTCAAAGATTGCACCAAACTCTATGGGGTTGTATATGTTTTTGTCATATAATCTTGGGACAAAAGATAAAGTGTGACATGTATCTCTCGATTCTTAAAAAATACTTATATATTAGTATTCACAACATACTCAATTCTATATGTATCTTTGCCTAGTGCATGTACATAATTTGATTGTTATAATTAGTTGTTAAACCAAACGTCAAGTGTGTAGTTGAGTGGAAGGGACTCATCAATCTTTAACCTAAGGTAAAGGGTTTAATCTTTGATTTTAAAAATGGGGCAGCCTTAGATCTCCAGGCCAGCTGAGGTGCCTACAATTCAGCGATGAAAACCTAGGATATATCCACACACAAAAAATAGTAAACCCTAATTTACAATATAATTTGTGATAGAGGAAGCCGCATTACATATCTAAATCTTACCACACTTGATATGTTTTAATTTACTTTGTGATGACATGAGAATTTTCACGCTTATCTAATGAATTGTGTCGATTATCAAAACTCATATCACTAGATCTAGTTTACATCAATCAGCGCGTGAACTTTATGTTATCTAGTTAAACCTTATCAAAAATTATATGTTTTAATTTGTAATGAGATTGGAAATTTTCACATGTAACTAATGAATTGTGGCAATATAATTATCAAAATTCACATGACTTTATATGTTTTAAGTCACTCACCACGCATGTAACATTACTGGTTTAAATCTTGTCACAAATGACATATTTTATTTTGTGAAGAAGTTATAATTTTCACACGCAATTAATAAATTGCGACGTTTATCAGAACACACATCATTATATAACTACTGAATGCCCCAACCTGATATTTGACTCCTAACTCGGTACTTTGATATATAGAAGAAATACATTTTTTCTTTAATCCTTTAAAAAAATTAAAGGACATCATGAATTGGCAAAACATGATAACTTTGTTAGTTTTCAGGCGGAATGTTTTCGGCTGTGCCAGTGACTACTGCACTCACTATGCAAATTGTTCTGTGATATGGTTGAGAAGAAGCCCAAGGCAAAGAGCTACAAAAGTTATACTATAAATTAGGTCCACTTTGCAATGTGAATCCAGATTCAAAATACACAATTTACATACTGAATATTTATAATTTACCTTTTATAAAAATGTAAGTTGTGTATTTTAGACCCAGATCCACAGAATAATTGCAAACACCTAGGCCTACAATTTGTGCTTGCAGCATAGTACTATTTCGAATGAGATGGTTACAAATATTCATGGGTGTGAATGAAATAGTAGGAGTGTTTTGTCACCGTTAATGTTTATCCCAACACAAATAAGATGATGTCTTTCTTGACTACCGGCTCAAATGAGAACGGGGATGGAAAAAAATTTAAAGAATAGGAACAAAGACGAAAAATGTATGTAATTCTCCGCCACTGGGGACGCTCAGTCGGGAATGGAGAAACCCTCCCTCTCCCGTCTCAAAATTTTATATATATATATATATATATATATATATATATATGTACTATATATATATATATATTATATATATTTGTAAATTAATACTTAGTTTTTAGGTTGTAGATTAGTATGCACTTTGCACACTTGCAATCCTCAAAGTCAAGTGGACTGACTGTACGCGGACAGTCTGGAGTGCCAGCAAAAGATGGCTCTTCCATATTCATTTCAAAGATGCCTTTGGATATG
Organism: Ipomoea purpurea; assembly: GCA_009835305.1. Taxonomy (NCBI): domain Eukaryota; kingdom Viridiplantae; phylum Streptophyta; class Magnoliopsida; order Solanales; family Convolvulaceae; genus Ipomoea; species Ipomoea purpurea. Next base: position 2,390 of record VALG01004740.1, on the reverse strand, counting down.
CCTTACTTCAAAAGAATCCCACAATAACTTCACCACCACTATCAACAATCAAACACTTTTTTAAAGAGCCCTACAAGCTACTTTAGGATTAAGCAAATCAAAGCAAATCAGATCTCACCATTTAAGCCACAAATAAACTTCTTTGTAGTATAAATCCAGTAACACAATGGGCAAAAAAAAAAAAAAAAAAAAAAAAAAAAAAAAAAAAAAAAAAAAAAAAAAAAAAAAAAAAAAAAAAAAAAAAAAAAAAAAAAAAAAAAAAAAAAAAAAAAAAAAAAAAAAAAAAAAAAAAAAAAAAAAAAAAAAAAAAAAAAAAAAAAAAAAAAAAAAAAAAAAAAAAAAAAAACATCCTTGAAGAGTATCAATGCACGAAAATCGAAACTAAGTATTTTAAGTAATACACTACAAAAACACCACCAAAGGCTCATTGTGACACACTAGTTTGATCTTTAGCACTTGACCTCCTTGAGACCATGGGCGAAGTATAAGAAGGTGGTCGGTGGCACCAATCCTTTTGTAGTAAGCAAAGACCAGGGTGCTGTCATCACCATGCCCTCCCCCACGGAAACTGCAAAGAGAACACCATTAGCACAACCAAACTAAAAAGTCTCCATTTTCGTATAGCAAGGATATAATGCAAGATAGCAATGTCATGAGAGAGTTTACAATTGGGAGGTCACTGATCTTGAGAGAAAGGAACTTTGTAGCTCCCTCAATGTTCTTCTAAAAGACCTTCCTTGCTTCTCAGCCATCTAAACTTGGGTGTTCAACATTGATGCTCTTAGTTTCTTGATGTGATTGGGGTGCCAACGAGATGGTGCTTATATGCAAGTGAATAGCAGGGTCTGACTTCTGTGTATTGCTCCTCCACGATGTCATTCAAGAGGGGATGTTACCAATAAAGAAACACGATCCACTCAAACCTTTCTTATACTTCGGCACTAGTGGTACTCCCCATGAAAAAAGACGAAGTGAGGTTATGCTCAGAAGATCAAACTAGTGTGTCACAAGGACTTGTTGGTGTTTTTTGTAGTTGTATTACTTAAAGAGGGGCTCATAGCATTTCGATTTCTCGTCATATAGCACTTGAAGTTCTTATACAAAGTATTTAATTCAATGTCATACGCTAGTCTATTGACTCGAAGACTTTTATTTGCGTACAAATCGAACAACTCTTCTACTATTGATGCTTTTAATCCATCGGTTGAAGATATCTTTTCTGCTTTTCCGATGTGATGTAATATTCTACCTAAATGATACTTTTCAGACATGTACTTTCACAGCAAACCATAACAAGCTCGTCCTCTCGCCTCTAACTCGCTAAAGTATCTAAACGTGGGTGGGTGATGGAGGTCTGTGTCTATAATCCTTGTAGATGTTTAATTATTTGGAATTAAGGCTCATAGCTATTCTACACAAAGGTCCTTACTCATCTGTCATTCACTTCCCAGATGAGATACCCCATTCTCTTGGAGGATTGTTAAGCCGAGTAACAATTGTTGATATTGGGTAGAGCACATCGTCAGATCGTGCATCCGCCTCTCCTAGTCTCAACTTAGACCATCAACAGTCTAAAATCCTCATTGGATAACCAATGATAATTAAGATACACTAAAAAGAATCTTGATTGCAGTGTGCCATAATGTAACTCAATTTTGCATATAGAAACTATATAGCTATATCTAAACTAGAAGAATCTAGACGCCACATTCATGCTCATCTTACAAAAAATTCAAACGAGTAAACTCTTCAAATTAGCCCTCCATATGTTTTTAGCACAACAATAAAAGTTAATACATCATAGAACTTTGGAGTTGCAAAACCTGAGAAGTAAATCATTGATTATTTACCAAAATACATTACAGAGAGCTAATTTCAGCAAAAATAACTCAATTCTTATTATCCGACCCTAATACATGATAAATAAGCAAAATAATAGCTCATCCAATAAAGATTTAAACTTCACCGAAATATTATGCTTTATTCATAAATCAGCAACCAAAAAATAACTAAAACAAACAAATCAAGAATCTAAATAATTTCGTAATAATTTACATTAAACCCAGCAAAACATATAAGTACAGACGTAAAATCAACAAAATATTCTAGCAGTTATAAATAAACAAATCCTAACACTCAGAATCATTAAGAGGGAATAGCATGCCTATAACACAAATTCAGGATATATATGGAATATAATTACCTGTGAGTAAATCTTGATAAACCAACTGATTTCAAGTGCGGAGCTCTTAGCAGGTTGCTTGATGTGATCCCGCGCAGGATAGATACTGAGAGAGAGCTGAGACGAATTTGATATGATGTAGATAGGATATAGTGTTTAGGAGACAGGTATGTAGGAGGGTATAGGGCGTTTTTCTGGAATATGACCG
>VALG01004739.1:2464-15880 GCA_009835305.1 Ipomoea purpurea | reverse complement strand
TATCATGAAAAATGGATACACTGCTACTTAGTATTGACAATAGGTCTGAAAAAAGTATCTAAAAATATCGAATTTAGATATTTGTACCCTGTCGAAGTAAAGAAGCTTGGCATATATGTTTGGAATAGATTCCATTTTTTTGAGAGAATTGAAAAAGCACTATCTCGTTGAAAGGTTGTATACATCCGCCCTTTCTGAACCCCAACGCATTTCTTTAGACAAAGACTCTGTTTTTTCCTTTTTTCGGATGGGAAATCTTTCTCAGAACATGGAATGTGAATCAAACCTATATTTGAATTGAAATTGGGACACTCATGAAGTTCTTTCCTTCTGAATCAGATAGATTCATATCTGAAAGAGGTTGACAATAAGTTCTTTCAAAATTGACAATTTGTCCCTCTGTTAGAGGGTTTCCAGAAGTGTCTACGATCGAATAAATAGCTCTACGAACGAATGGATCGGGTCGACTTAGAAAATGAAAAGATTTGTCCAAGTTATACCTTTCGTCACCACTTTGTGGAAAATCGTTAGGTATGAATATGTTAGATACTTGTGACTCGATTGGTGAAATAGTAGTTCTCCCCCCAAAAACATGTTTTTTTTTACCAACGCACAAAGAAAATCTTTTCTTGCGAAGGAACAAGATATTGAGAAATTGCCCATATAGAAAATATGAATTATTATTACGAGCCTTTTCCACAGAAAAAGGGAATCTTTTGTTACAATAGAAGCAGAAGTGATGCGGATTATTCAAGAATCGAAGTCGATTTGCTTTATAAAAAGAGGATATCAATGAACTTCTGTGAAATGGTTTCCCGGGATTCAGCCAATTGTCTTGATCGTAGAATATCATTGAGAAATAGGAATCTTTGTTATCAAAGGATTTCCTGCGATTAGTTCTAGTATGGAATGAGTCAATCATCCGCTTTGGTATCTTATTGAACAAAAATGGTGATATTGTTCCTCCATTGATCAAGAATTTCGAAGTACCATCATCAGCCAGTAAGAAGGGTTCAATTTTTTCAAATGAACAATTTGAAAACCTATCGATTCTAACAACTGATTGCAGAGTTTATCATTCGGACCTTTCAATTCATAGATGTTGATTTCGGACCTATGAATGGGGGTATTCCCAAAACTTACACAGGAAAAAGGAAAAGAAAGTGAATTAGACAAAAAGAAAAGCAACTTGGCCAAAAAATGAAGTGACTTGCCCAAAAAACGAAGTGACTGGGAGAAAAGGAAAAAGAAACGAAGTGACCTGGACCACTTGGGCAAAAAGAAAGTAAGCAACTTATACACATCTTTTTCGAATTTCTTGCAAACCTCAGAATAATTCATCAAAAATTGATTAATACGAATACGTGTATAAATACGTAATTGATCAAACATTACTTGAAAACGGCTCTTTTGCACTTGAAATGCACTTGAAAACAGCTTTTCTGCTCAGAAAGGAAATGTTCCAAATGTTCCTGGCAATTCTTGCTCCCATTGGACCATTTGTATATATATGCATAATCTTGTTTGATCATATATTTCATTAGAGTTCTATGACTGAGAGTATCCTTTCCTTTTTGATCCCTTTGAATTCCATATTCGAAGTTGCGATCGGATTATTCATAAAAAGAATCGATTCAATACACTTCTTATGTACCTATTATATTGGATTTGAATCAGATTTCGGATCAATCTATATTGATTGACTGCTTCCATTATGTTATTGCTAGCAAATACCACCATTTTTGCTTTAGATCTCCCAAACATTCCCGCAGGAGATCAGACCCTTTTTGTCTGATCCTTCGAAAAATATTTCATTTCCTCATAACGAAAAGAACAGGAGACAGAAACCAATAAAGATTTCTTTTCGATTCAGCCCTGTGCTTGAATAACCTCATTCAAGATTTTGTTTTTTTTGATCCAATCCCGTACGAATCATATAGAAAAAGAAAAATTCCCTATGATACACCAGATCCGGCGTCGGTTAATTGATTAGAGTAAATAGAATCTGCCTTTCTTGCAGATCTCTCTTCTGATTCAAAATCATTGTGTAACGCGTATCCTCCCCTGTTCCGTTCATGGTAATCGGTGAAAGATCAAAAAATGGATTTTTGTTAAAGAATGAAACTCCTTATTGGGAAACTGTCCAGATCCGGGCATCCTTCGGAACCAATCACATCCCGGATCTAATGAAATAGAATGAATTGAGATATTTTTGTTAAATACGTAATGATTTGAATAAATGAATCATTTCTTTATTTTTCATCGCCGGACAAAAGAAAGTCATGTTTCTTCAACAATTTCTTGCTCTCTAGGTGGACCTCTCAGTAGGATTCGAACCCAGATGAGTTTTCACCATCTATCAGAGAAAAAAAAGAACGAACGGATCTTGTTAGCATTCCCAAGAAATTCTTCCATCTTCTTCCGGAGAACAGATGATTAATCATTCGGTTTTTTCTCGCGTTCCGTGAATAGCTGGGAACATTGGAGGGAATTATCCAGAAGGTTTTTCGCGGAATCGGTCTGATCATATCTCTTTTCGTTCCGTTTGAAGAAAAGGAAGGATCCCAGGGAATCGATCTTTCTTCTTAGTTGTTGGAATCTCTCTGTTGGATTGGATCAATGTGCGATATTCGAATCCTCATTACGTAATGGAATCCAAATGATCTCTGGATTTATCAGCAGGATCCTTTCAGTTGGCTAGAATCCGTTACTTCGGAACAAACTAGACCTGTGTGGATCATATTGAATATTTACCATACATTTCCGACCTTGCTAAAACCGATCCTTCTATTCCAACCACACATTGCCTAACCAAAAATACGATTCGGGCGGATTATTACCAACTAGGAATAAAAAGAAGAGATCTTGGCGGAATTCCACATTTGAAATTGGGAGCTACAATTTGCACGAGGGATAGCCTTTGTTTCTCGAGAAGAGATGCGGAACATTGCTTCATGTTGCTTTGAAGAAAATCCCCGCTCAATTGGTCTTTTTTCACGAAAAGCAGAACATAAATAAGAAATCCAGTCCTTTCGCTACATCTTTCCAATAAAAATAGATCAGCCAATTTCCAATCATTTGGTCACCTTGTGGGTCGATCATCAGTCCATATAATATACAAAAAGAAACTCCAGAGATTTGCTATCTCTTCTCTTTGAATAAGATCTCATTTCGGCGACGGTTCATTAGATATCTTACAACTAGAATTCCTCTTTGTTATTGAGAGAACCCCAGTACTCTCTTTCCGATTCAGGAAAGAACTCTCAGAGATCTTTTTTCCTTTTGGAAGATACAGGAGCGAAACAATCAACCTATTGTATTGGAAGACCCAACAAGCTTCTTCCAATCGATCATTCTCTGGGTCCAGTGGAATTCATAGGTATAGGAAGAAACCCTGTCAAATAAGGTTTTTTCTTTCGACCATATTTCGATTGTTAATACGATATATAAGTACCGCTACTACAAAGAGTATTACTCCCCCTGATCGTGAAAGATCGATTGCTTGTTGAACCTGGAAATTGCGTGAAAGTAGAATACTAAAAATTCGTGGGTCAAAGAGTTTTAGAAAACGTTCTTGGTGGAAAAAAATGTGAATAAGGATCCCACTGAATTGAATTGGGTCACGAATCTAAGAAATAGTGAGAATTCTTATCTCTCTCATTATCTCTCCAATTCGAAAATACAGAACTTGATTTGTCTTTTTTGCGTCTTGATTTGTCTTTTTTGCATTAGGTTCACCCCCGAGATTTTCATCTCATTTTGATTTTGATTCTTCTTTTATGTTATTTTAATTTATTTTATGTTATTTTAATTTGACTTATTTATTGACTTTTTTATGTTATTTAAAATTTAATGATTTTATGTTATTTTAATTTTAAATGTTTTATGTTATTTAATTAAATGATTTTATGTTTTAATTTTAATTTGACTTTTTTATATTGGATTGGCACCGTGGACAGGGGTCCCTGTTAAGCATCATGGCTGAGTGGTGAAAAGCGCCAACTCATAATTGGCGAAGTCGTAGGTTCAATTCCTACTGGATGCACGCAATCAGGACCTTGGAATCTCATCCATACATAACGAATTGATGTCACATAACACAATTCAGATCATATCATAACATATCTATCTATATTTTCATATATTTGATTATCTTATGAGCTCCATTACAAAATCGCACCTAACATTAAGTAAGATGCGATGGGCGAACGACGGGAATTGAACCGCGCATAGTGGATTCAATCCAACCGCCTTAATCACTTGGCTACAATCCGCCCCAGACTATGTTCTTATTTTTTCATTTTTTTTTCTAATTACAAATTATAGATATTTATCTATATTCTAGTATAATTTCTAATTCTATTTAGAATTTTTTCTATTTAGAAAAAAAAATATCTATAATCATTTTTAATTAGACTATTTTTTTTAATTAATTTTATTCAAATTTGAAATTAAATTAATCAATATGGTATTAAATTCAATATTATCTTCTTACCTTAGTTTAAACTTAATTAAAAAGAAAACCTATTTTGATTCGAAAATTGAATAAAAAATAAATAGAAATAAGGAGCAATAACCCATCCTTGTTTGAACACGAAATGTTATGCTCCCTTATTTCAAAAACTCCTCACTACACTTACGACCGATTCCTTATCCATTTGTAGATGGAGCTTCGATAGCGGCTAGGTCTTAGGGAAAGTTATGAGCATTACGTTCATGCATAACTTCTCATACCAAGGTTTAGCACGGTTAATGATATCAGCCAAGTATTTAACACGCCTTGACTATCAACTACGGATTGTTGAAATTGAAAAAGTTTAGATTGAATGCCATGAGTGCTGATTACCTAAAAGGCGTGAACCAGAATACCTACTACAGCCAGCAGCCTAAAGAAGAACGTTGTAACGAACGAGAGTTGTTGTAACACTAGGCATATTTTGGAAGATCAATCGGCCAAAATAACCATCGAGCGAGCTACGAAATTATAAGTTTCTCCTCTTGACCGAATCTGGTTAACCATGTCGTTAGCAGATTCAAATTTTCTGTTGTTTCCCTGATCGGAAACTTAGAAGTTACCAAGGAACCATGGGCATAGCAGCTGAAAATAGGAGCCGCCGAATACACAGCCTACCCTAAACATATGAACATGGCGTGCATAAGAATGTTGTGCTCAGCCTTGGAAATACAATCATGAAATTGAAAAGTACCAGAGATTTCCTAGAGGCAGTACATCAGAAAACTTCCCCCCTACCCGATTGGTAGATTCAAGAAAACTTGCGGGTAGCAGCTGAACAGGATTCTGAGTATGCAACAGCAATCCAAAAGAGACGCATACCAGACAGGAAACTAAGTTCCCACTCACGACCCAGTAACAAGCTACCACCCAAGTAAGAAGGTAGAACAATTAGTTCAATAAAGGACGCCCGTTTATAACCACTTCATCAACGGAATGCGCTTCCCAATTGGGTAAAGTGTAAACCTATAGCTGCAGAAGTCGGAATTAAATTAAGCACCAGAGGATAATCATTGTTTCCGAAAGCAGAGATCCCAGAAAAGGTTCACGAATTACCATCAATCTACTGGCAGGGCAGCAATGAGGCTAAAAATACAGAAGTTGCGGCTCAATTAAAGTAGGGTCATCAAAACACCAAAACCCCAATGTAAAGACGGTTTTCAGCTGCTGGTTATCCAGTTACAGAAACGACCCCATAGGCTTTGCTTTCGCGTCTCCTCTAAATTGCAGTCATGGTAAATTCTTGGTTTATTTAATCATCAGGACTCCAAGCACACGAATTTTCTAAAAAAAAAATAGAAATGAAGCTTGTTATTCAACAGTATAACATGACTTATATGCTCGTGTCAACCAATATCTATCTGGATCTATTCTAATTTTTTGGAAACGAATAAGCGGATGCAAAAAATAAAAAAAAGAATTCTTCCACAGAATTCAAATATGACAGTGGGTTGCCCGGATTCGAACCCGGAACTAGTCGGATGGAGTAGATAATGTTTTTGTGAAAGTCAAAAATGAATAAATTTACTTTCTTTATTCAAAACCCCTCCCCAAACCGTGCTTGATTTTTTCATTGCACACGGCTTTTCCTAGTAGCATCAGTTTCTTTTCTTAAAAATTTGAAAAATTTGAATACTCAGTTAAAACTTAAAATGAAAATTTCGAATCAACATTTCAGATATAGTGGAGAAATCCAACTTTTTGCATCTCTTTCTAATTTAGGAAAAATTTCCACTCTCAAGATTTGAGAATGAATCATTGATAATTGCCAGCTCATTGATACAAACAATATCAAAATACCCAATCCGCCTTTTATACACTCTCCCGCAAAGTAGAAGAAGCGTTTTGGAAAGTGAAAGAAGAATTTGTTCTTCCACGTAAAGAATTCTTCCAAGAATTCGAACCCAATCTTTGTAAAAAAAGCGCGTACAGTACTTTTGTGTTTACGAGCTAAAGTTCGAGCACAAGAAAAGTCGATATATACTTTATTCGATACAAATCCTTTTTTTGAAGATCTACTAAATAATGAAAAAAATTTTCTTATATGTGCCAAACCGTCTCAATAATATCAGAATCTGATAAATCGGCCCAAACCGGTTTACTAATGGGATTCCCCTGTCATTAACAAAATTTACTTTAGCTAATGATCCAATGATAGGAATAATTGGACAATAGTATCGAATTTCTTAATAGCATTATTATTAAAAAAGAATTTCTCTAGCATTTGACTCCGTTACCGTTGAGGGGGTTAGTGGAATACTTGAAAGATAGCCATAAAGTCAAGGGAAATGGCTGGATAGTTGATTATATAGATTCTTTCAGTATGGAACCACAAACAAAAGAACATTGCCAAAAATTGACAAAATAATAGTTCCATTTAGACATCAAAAGAAGCGTTCCTTTTGAAGCCAGAATTGATTTTCCCGATACCTAAAATAATGCATGAAAGATCCGGCATCCTTGAGCAAACATAGGTTTGCCTTAAAATCCTTAGCAAAGACTTTTACAAAAGCATTCTATTTTCCATAGAAAATGTTTCGTTCAAAAAGGGCTCCAAAACTGGTTGATCGTAAATGAAGAGATTGGTTACGGAGAATAAAAAAATGGATTCGTATTCACATACATAAGAGTTATATAAGAAGAAGAAAAATCTTTGATTTATCTTTGAAAAAGGGGAACGGACCTCTTTGGAGTAATGAAAATATTAAAATTGCAATACTCGTGGAGAAAGAATCGTAATAGATGCAAAGAAGAAGCGTCTTTCACCCAATAGTGAAGAGTTTGAACCAAGATTTCCAGATGAGGGGTAGGGTATTAGTATATCTAATACATAATTTAAATGTGAGAAATTGTCCTCTAAAAAAGGAAATATTGAATGAATTGATCGTAAATTCTGAGATTTTAATATTTTTTTGCGCTCTAATATGAATCGTAAAGAAAACGGAATTTCCACAATAAAAGCAAACCCCTCTGATAGCAGTTTAGAATACAAACTCTTGTTGGGCCCAAAAATTTGACTTTTGTTAGAAGAATAAGTAGTAAAATAGATCCGTTGATAAATTCGAGTAATTAAGCGTTTCACAATTTGAAAACTCAATTTTTTTTCATACCCGGTATTTTTAAAAGAAATCGACCTATTTAAACCACGATCATGAGCAAGTGCATAAATAGACTCCTGAAAGAGAAGTGGATATAGGAAGTTGTGTTGTTGAGATCTCTCTGGCTGTAAATATCCTTGAATTTCCTCCATTTTAATTTGGATTTGGACCAAAGGCAGAAGATTTTGAGGGTTATCAAATGATACATAGTGCGATACAGTCAAAACAAGGTATTTATATTTATATTTATATATAGTAATAATAAATAGAGTTCGAATAAGAAATACCTCGGAACCTGGTAAACTTTAAACGGATTCGCTAGACTCTCCTTAGACTCCCCCATTCCATTTCATCGATCTATATTAATTATTTATATTATAATTTATATTATAGGAATTTTAGAATAGGATAATCAGATGGTTAGAAATCCTTTATTTTGAAAACCGAATCGCTCTTTTGATTTCGGAAAAACTTTCTTTATCAACATACTTTTTCTTTTACACACTAATCTCCATTCCAGAATAAGTAGGATTCATTACAAAAAAATAAAGAATCCACTCGTGAGGCGAGAACCCCCTTCCCGCCGCGGGCACTAATCTATTTTGATTTTTAACGTCTAATTAGCTCGGGAATCATTCAAATTAAGAACCAAAGCTCGTTGCTTTTTCTTTCCCCAGAATTGAATTGAAGCCCCAGCCTTATCCATTTATTCATTCGACCTAACTAGGATTTTCATTTTGTTCGGTTCTAAGAATTCGAACACGGCCTTATACCGATCTAGTAAGACTGAAATATTCTCAGAACTCTCCGTTGATACGACATGCTGTTTTTAACATCCATTTCCCCTCAGGATCAGTCGCGGTCTTCCAAGCTTTACCGATGGTATAGACGAATCCCTCACTTCATCCAAATGTGTAAAAGATCCTAGTCGCACTTAAAAGCCGAGTACTCTACCGTTGAGTTAGCAACCCGAAAAAAAAATATAGAATTGGGGAATTCTATTAGAGACTGTATAGATACAATCCGAATACAAAAACAAAAAAGAAGACGATTCAGTCAAACTGTTGAACAAAGAAATCTAAAAAAAAAACACACACATTTTCGAATTGACAATTTTTTTGAAACAAAAAATAGATCCACTTCACTTATCTTTACTTAAATTGACAATTTAAATGAATATATATTTGTTTGATACGCTGTTGTCAATAGAAATGTTGAGAAAAAAACCCAATAAAAAAAACAAAAGAAATTCCATTTTCAATTGAAATTGGTTCAATTGAAAAATGGAAAAAAAAATACTAATAACTAATATATGAATAATTCATATATTCATTTAAATGAATGAAAATAAAACAAAAGGACTTGTATTGGCACTACCTATAGAATCTAGATATAAAAAAGTGTAGCTGGAAAAAGAAATGAAAAAATAAATAAAAAGAACACTTTCATAATGAAATTGAAATAAAGGCTTTTTCAATTCAATATAAAAACAGAATTCAACAGAAGCAATGATAAATCTAAAAAAGATATACAAATAGAGCAGGAAATACAAAAAGGGTGGTTATAAGTCTAACTTTGATCTTTTATTTTTGTATTTCCCAAATTTTTTCCTTAATTGAATTTCGCTTGATTAGGACGAAGTTCCACCCCGACCTCTTTAAAAATATCCTGAACAGTTCCTGTAGGTTGAGCACCTTTTTCGAGGAAATATAGAATAGCCGGAACATTTAAATAAGTTTGATTCCTTATCGGATCATAAAAACCCAATTTCCGAAGATCTTTTCCTTCTCTTCGGGATCGAACATCAATTGCAACGATTCGATAGACGGCTCATTGGGATAGATGTAGACGAGCAACACCCCCCCTAGAAACGTATAGGAAGTTTTCTCCTCGTACGGCTCGAGAAAAATGAAGGATTCGAGGTTTTGCCTATGTATGAAATTTCTAAATTAGAACAAAAAATCAATTAGACTTTGATTTAATTTTTTTTCTTCCTTCATAAAAATGAAAAATAAATCATTCCTACTCTCATAACTCAAATTGGATAATTCTCAAATAAAAAGTTTTAGAAAATTTCATTTCTTGAGCGGTCTTTACTCCCCCTATGCTTGTCTCGTTTAAAATCAAATGAATTTGGATTCTTCCGTCTGATCCAGTGATTGAGACAATTAAAACGGCGTTTGCTTGTTCTGGGATCCTTTGATAGTTTGTTTTGAATCATTGGTTTAGACATTACTTCGGTGTTTCTTAAGACTTTCCTTTCAAAATGGCAGCAACATACCTTTTTTTTATTTCTTTCTACCAAAGAATCCTACAGACGGTGGATTCCCGCATGATACACTTCGGATCGAAAAAGTTTGATCAAGTCTAATAACTTTTTGGAAACTTCCTCGAATTGGATTCTTTCTATATCGAAGATATGTTTACGAAGTTGTTCCAATTTATTGATTGGCATTAACCCTAGATCCCTGCCCCCAAAAAAAATTAACTACTCGAGCTTCATCATGAACTATTTCCATGAAAACCCAACAAGGGTTCTCGTGGAACAGAACAAATGATGTCGAGTCAAGAGCATCTTCATTCCTATATCAAATGGTGGATCTAACAATCCACAACGGATCGTGGCCTTCAAGTCGCACGTTGCTTTCTACCACATCGTTTCAAACGAAGTTTTACCATAACATTCCTATAATTTTAATTTGGAACCGGTATGGACTTGATTCAATTATGGAATCATGAATAGTCATAGGTTCTATTATTGGTTCGGTTGATGCGTAGACATCATGATCTATAAGTTTTCTCTATTTATATATACTATATATAAAGATACTAGATTCTAGATAAATTAGTATTATAGATTATAGCTGGGGTAAAGATTTTTCTAAAGAAGTCTTAGCAAGATCCCTTCGGAAACATAATATGAATAATCTATATTCAAATTTCAATATTTATTTGAAAAATATTGAATTTCGGAAATTGAAATTGTTTCATTTCATATTGTTTAACTCCGGAGTCATTACCCTTTCAACAATCTAATCTTGCTCTAAAGTAAATAAAATTGATAAATCACCACAGCGCTATATAGATTTCTCATTTTTCATTAGAGCCAAACCCGAAATACTTCAAAAAAATATTCAAAGAAAACAAATCGGTTACTTGTTTGTTTGTTAATGAGATTTGGACAAAGACATCCTATTGAGCGAATTGAATTAGGACCAACCTCCTTAGGTTAGTTTAGGTTAGTTGGTTAGAATCCAAGAGACCCACAAAAAACAAAAAAAAACAAATGAATTACTATTACTAATCGAGGCCGCCTCTTTTATGGGATAGAAAAATGGGATGGGGAATAGAGATTCTTTCATATCTCGATTCCTCCTTTGTTCACTAAAAAAAAAGATTTGTCGAAGATCTAAATTCAAAACAAGAATCACACTCCATCTAACATTCAAATTGAAACAGAACTGAAAGATTCAATGAAAGTTAAAACCAAAATTTGAGTCTCATAGAATTCAATAAGAAAATAAAATAAAATGCTCTGGGACGGAAGGATTCGAACCTCCGAATGGCGGGACCAAACCCGTTGCCTTACCACTTGGCGACGCCCCATTTCGATTTGTCCTCGACACTTATAAAAATTAAAGTAAGTATTGGTTGTTTGTCAACTCGATTTCAAATATCTATAGAATCGATTCGATTGTTACTAGGCTTTTGAGATGCGTAGTTTAATATGTGTAGATATTGAATTCAATTGAATTGATTGATCATTGCATATTGATCATTACATAGAATTCAATTAAGATATTGTATGAATGAAAGTATGATTTTTGCGATTCTCCTTGAGAATTTTTGATTATGGGGGTTCAAACAAAAAAGCAAAAAGAGGAAGAAGTAGTTTTTGCCTACCGTACTTACTCCCCTTTCCTTATATCAATAACTCAATCAAAAGGCAATTCTCTCCAAGAACAAAAAATGTCTGTTATGCTTAAGATCTTTAGTTTGATCTGTCTTAATTCTGCCCTTTATTCGAGTAGTTTTTTCTTCGGCAAATTGCCCGAAGCCTATGCTTTTTTGAATCCAATCGTAGATTTTATGCCAGTCATACCTGTGCTCTTTTTTCTCTTAGCTTTTGTTTGGCAGGCTGCTGTAAGTTTTCGATGAGATCCTTAATAATATCTTAGAAAATTCATGATTTTACCAATAAAAATTCTAATTATAAAAAAAATTTAGTAAGATCTTATAAGATTTACAGTTTGAAATCTCGATTCAAACATTCATTAACAGTATTGGATAGTTGTAAAAAACCCGACTTACTTCATTTCCCTTTTTTGTTTTGATCCTTTCCAGTGAAAGACCCTACTAGGGTCCTTACAATATCTAATTAGGAAAGATATTTTTAAAATGAAGAACTATTATTTCAAATGAAATTTTGAAAATTATTTTTTAGAAAGAATTTCATTTCTTGGTGCCAAACTTGAATATGTGGTAGAAAAATGGATAATCTTCTCTTTTTTTAAAAAAAAAAAGAAAAATCTTGGAGATTTGTAATGCTTACTCTCAAACTCTTTGTGTACACAGTAGTGATATTTTTTGTTTCTCTCTTCATCTTTGGGTTCCTATCTAATGATCCAGGGCGTAATCCTGGACGTGAAGAATAAGACTAAACTAAAAAGAGTTTTTATTTTTCAACTTTCTTGTGATTTTATCTAGTACACACATTTAACTACGAAACTAAGAATAAGAACCAAGGGATTGCGAAATTTGAAAAAAAAAAAAAATCATCCGCGAAAATGGAAAGAGAGGGATTCGAACCCTCGGTACGAATAACCCGTACAACGGATTAGCAATCCGCCGCTTTAGTCCACTCAGCCATCTCTCCAAATTCAACTTGATAATTCCTATGCTACATTACACATAAACTAAGGAATCTTTCTTCTTCTTTATTCTAATGAGAATTCTATTTTTTAATATAATATTAAATATATTATATTGTAATTGTAAAAATTATCAATTTCGTTTATTAAAAAAAAGGGGGGTATAAGGAAGAGCCTGAAAGAACCAAAATATTAAAAAGAAAGAAGGCTAAAGAGGTCCTCTTTTCTTTGCGTTGGTTTTGTTCGAAAGGCTCTTCTTATTCTCATGGCCTGGTCAGTAGTCAGCCGGGCCTTTTTTTGTTCCAACGAATTATAAATAAAGAGTTAGAAATAAAAAAATGCTTGTTATTTTATTAGTTCTTAATATTATTTATTATCTATTCTATATTCTATTAGAATTATATTCTATTGAATGTTCTTAATATTCAAATATATTAAGATTGAATTTGACTCTCCCACGAAAAACGAATTTGTGATGACCCCTATTTTTGAGTATCAAAATTCCCTGTTCGACAAAAGGTATATTTGTATACAATAATCGGATTGTAGCGGGTATAGTTTAGTGGTAAAAGTGTGATTCGTTTTAATAGCCCTTTATACAGTTAAGGGATCCTTCGGCTTGGTTCGTATGCCGATCAAAACTTTATTTCTAAAAAGGATTGAATCCTTTTCCTCTCAATGACAATTCCGGAGAAAATACGCATTCTCGTGATTTGTATCCAAAAGTCGCTTAGACATTGAAAAATTGGATTATGAAATAACGAAACAGAATTATTAGAATTGGATCAAAACTTCCAATTGAATAAGTATGAGTAAGGGATCCATGCTGAAGCTAGAAAGTTTTTTCAAATTTCTAACCGTAACTAAATCTTCAATTTTTTATTTTGTAGGAAAGAGATTGAAGCAAAATAGCTATGAAACGATGCCTTTGGTT
>VALG01004738.1:0-22931 GCA_009835305.1 Ipomoea purpurea | reverse complement strand
CACACTCTAGTCAAAAGTAGGTGTAAAGTACATTGGAAATATACAAAATAGCAAAAAATTAACGATCTATAGGGGTGTAAATAGTTATAGGATAGAGAACGATAATAGTTGATTCAGTTTGGAAGAGATTACAATACAATACTAACGCAGATATGTTTTAACGTTAAACTACTTCTATACAATGGGCTTAGTCATACTAGTAGGACCATATTGACTTATTCTAATAATAACAGGAATACAATAATAATAATAATAATAATAATAATAATAATAATAATAATAAAATATAATAATAAAAATAATAATAACAACAACATGGCTAACACTCCCCCGGCCTCAAGCTCAAGGAGGGTGCATAACCACGTTGAGCTTGTTTCGTAAAGTGCAAACCGAGGGCCAGGAGGCTTGGTGAAGATAATCTGTCAGCTGGTCCTGGTCGAAACAAAGTTCACTGTCATATCTCCGGATGTGACCTTGTCTCGAACAAAGTGATAGTCAATATCCACATGCTTAGTCCTGGTATGAAAGTCTGGGTTAGCACAAAGATAGGTAGCCTCGAGATTATCACACCATGCATAGAGTAGACGGCTCTCCACTATGTAGCCCTAGCTCACGCAGCAGTGACACAACCCACGTGACCTCAGCAGAGACATCAGCCATAGCTTTGTACTCGACCTCAGTGGAGGAGCGGGCAACAGTGCGCTGTTTTCTAGATAGCCAAGAGATCAGATTAGTCCCAAGGAAAGCAGCGTATCCGCTAGTACTCTTTTTGTCTACCGGACAACCGGCCCAATCAGAATCTGAAAAGGCATGAATAACACTCAAGGTAGAAGCAGCAGACGCAAACCATAGGTGAGAGTCCCTTTGATGTACCGAAGGACCTGCTTCACGAGACCCCAATGATCAGTAGTGGGGGAATGCATGAATTGACATAACCGATTCACAGCAAAAGACAGATCTGGCCTCGTAATAGTTAAGTACTGAACGCCCTACAATGCGTCGATATTGAGTCGGATTGTCAAATGGCTCTTGAGTCAGTGAGACAGCATTGAGTTACTGCAGCGGGTGTAGCAAGCGGCTTGCACTCAGTCATTCCGCGCGAGCAAGTATGTCATTCATGTAACGACGTTGTGAGAGCATCATGCCGGAGTCGAGCTGAACATCTCTATGCCAAGAAAGAATCCAAGAGCACCAAGATTTCGATTTTAAACGTGTCACATAAGCGACCGAGTAGAGTAGTAATCAGCGTTGCATCATTACCATCATGATAATGTCATCCACATACACAAGCAAGAAGACCCGTGATGAGCCAGTTGAGTAATGAAAAAGAGAGACGTCTGTTTTAGATGGACAAAAACCTGCAAATAGCAAAAAAGTCATGCAACCTTTTGAACCAAGCGCGAGGAGCTTGTTTCAGGCCATACAAGGAGCGTTGAAGATGACACACATGATCTGGATGTGTCGGGTCTTCATAACCTGGAGGCTGTTTCATGTAGACGGTTTCAGCTAGATGCCCATTGAGAAAGGCATTGTGGACATCCAGCTGACGTAGCATCCAATGATGAGAAACAGCAAGAGGGAATAACATGCGGAACAGTAGTAGGCTTGAAAACCAGACTAAAGGTGTCGAAGAAGTCTTCGCCAGCTACCTGGTTAAAGCCTTTGGCCACAAGCCTGGCTTTATAGCGTTCAACCGAGCCATCAGCAGTGCGCTTGGTCCTGAACACCCACTTTCACCCAATCACATTTATGTGAGGTTCAGCGGGTACCAGTGACCAAGTATTATTGTGCAGGAGTGCATTAAACTCCTGATCCATGGCTTCCCACCAATGTGGATGTCCAACGGCCTGTGAATAGCACGTTGGGTCAGTGGTTGCGCTTAACGCATGAAACTCTTCGCCCGTACCACGAGTCATACGGCGAAGCCGCATTACATGATCCCGGGTCCGAGTCGGGGTTTTGCGAACTTGGACTGCACGAGCCCTGATAGGCCCTTCAATAGCCAATGGTGGCGGTGCTTCTTGGGCCAAGGGTACCGGACTGGCCGACGGACCCGGTACAGTCTCGGTTAACACCACCGTATGGTGAGACACAGTTCTGTGTTAAGATTGGACTGGTCGCCCACGGGAGTGCTGGTAGTGATGTCGAGTTGTCAACCTGTTTCTCCATGTCTGCAAAAGGAAAACATGTTCATCAAAGCGCACATGACGACAGATATAGACTTTTCCAGATGTTAAATCAACGCATCTGTACCCCCTAAAGGACAACGGGTAACCTAAGAATACGCAGGGTGTCGACCGATACTCTATCTTGTGCCGATTGTAAGGCCGAGATAGGGGTAACAGCGACACCCAAACACACGAAGAATGTGTATGGTGGTGACACTTTATGTAGAAGGCTGTATGGACTCTGGAACGGTTAAAACAGATGAGGTAGATAGTTTATTAAACAAGTCGCTGTTTCAAAAGCATAGTCCCAATATTGCAATGACTGAACGTTCGGCCAGTAGGGCCAATTTTCGACTATATGACGATTTTTACGTTCTACCCGCCCATTTTGTTCGTGCGTATATGCACATGATTGTCGGTGGTTTATACCAAGATTAATAAAGGTGTTATGTAGTTTGCGATAGTCCCCACCTAAATCCGATTGAATGGACTTGATGAACGCGAAAATTGGCGTTCTACCATGACGCGAAACGACTCAAAATGTTTTTATATATATCCGATTTCACCCGTAAGGGATAAAACAAGTGAAACGGGAGAAATCATCAACAAAGAGTACAAAATACCTATAGCCACTAAAGGAAATTACATGGGAAGACCCCCAAATGTCGATATATAGTAAATCGAACACATTTTGACTACTGAAAGGAACCCTATCTAAAGGAAATCTAGAAGATTTTCCCATATGACATGACTTGAACGATTCCAATGATGTGACTTTATTGTTGCAACTGGACAATTTTGTAAAACACGACTTTGAACGTTTGCATGCGGATGGCCGAGTCTTCGATGCCACACGACGGGTGTTGTACGAGAAGTGAGGTAGGCGAAATGAGATTGTGACACCGGGAGTTTATACAGGCCACCCGAGGTGGACCCCTTAAGCAGTATTGCCCGAGTTATGGAGTCCTTCACAAAAAAAAAAAAAGCAATTCTTGTGAAATAAAAAAAAAAAAACAGTTATTTTCATTAGTAAACCGCTGAACCGAAAGTAAAGGGATAGATAATTCAGGAACAAACAGGTCATTAGAAAATTTTAATGACTTGGACATTGATGGTACAGACGCGTGACCAATACGAGAAATAGTCAAACCTGCACCATTACCCACCGCAGGACGTCACGCCGGTGTATTCGTCTGATTGAGACCATCAGAGTATGATCCGGTGTGGCATGGGCCGAGGGCTCCGGTGTCGGGAATCAACCGGCTGCGGTTCCGGAAGCTGCGTCGTCGCCGGATACGCGAGATGCGCCTGCGCCTGAGACTGCCCGGCGTAGCGCTGGTAGCAGGTGACAGCAGTATGGCCCTGGTGCGACAGATTTGCAGCGGGGAATGCCGTTCCGGCGCGGCCACGACATTGTCCTCCTCAGCCCCGATTACGGCCCTGTCCGTTGGAGCTATGTCGTCCGCCGCCTCAATTCCGACCTCGTCCAGGGCAGCCGCAAAACTGGGATCGGAACTCGCCGGAAATCCTTTGCATGGATAAATTCCTGAGCTTGCAAATAGTCCGAGATTTGAGAGATAGTTACCGGGGTACCCGCGGCCGTGAGAGATGACGCCAAGGCCCGGTATTCTGGACGCAATCCTCTGAAGACGAACAAATTCTGTTCATCTAGCGAAATTGCTAGCCGACCAATGCAATGTTTTCCACTAATAACTGCGCTCGGCCGAGATACTCGGCGGCGGAACTGTTCCCCTGGCGTAACGAATGAAATTGGCCGAGGAGACTTAGGCAGCGCGCTCGAGTGGAACTGCTCAACGCCGTCGTAATAGATTTCCACACCTCCCTGGACGTCGCATGTCCTATAGCTAGATGCATTACCTCATCCGAGAGGGATGAGATAAGCAGAGACATGATCGCCTGATCTTGTTTGATCCACGCCTTGTATTCAAGATTTCGGGATCAGAGATGGGGTGGTGGAAGCAGTCGCGGACTCACCGGAAACTGGCGGAGCGTTGATGACCGGCGGCGGGCATGGTATCTCACCGTCTACAAAACTGAGCAACTCCTGGCCACGGAGAACGACACTAGTTGAGTCCTCTAGAAGAGAAAGTTGCGCATTGTCAACTTTATTGACACGAAGTGGTGTGCACCTGACAAAGGATTGGAGCCGGCGGCGGTGAAGCAGCACCGGCGGCGATCACGGTACTCTCGGATGAGTTTCTTGACATGGCAGCGTACGGTGGTGGTTGTTTACGGTGGGGGGTGGGAATTTTGGAGAGAGAATCTGACCTGGTTGGTTGATACCAGATGAGAATGATAATAGTTGATTCAGTTTGAAAGAGATTACAATACAATACTAAAGCAAATATGTTTAACGTAAACTACTCCTATACAATAGGCTAGTCATACTAGTAGACTATTGACTTATTCTAATATAACAGGAGTAACAATATAATAATAATAATAATAACATGGCTAACAATAGGGTGTTCATATTGCTATTTACGCCACTCTGGTCAAGTACGATTTACGAGATTATATTAAAAAAAATTAATTAAATTTTAATTAATTAAAACATTAAAAAAAAAAAAAAACCCTCGCCTCCTCTGTGAGAAGGAAGCCCAGTAGGTTGCACTCTCATCGGGGAAGGAGAACCATTGGGTTGCCTTCTCATCGGAAAAGTTTTAAGAGTATAGGAGCTAAGATGATGACACTTGACATCATCTCCTCTTGCTTGCAGTTATTTTTGTTATTTCTTTATTCTCTGTAAGCAACTTCTGTATATCTGTATATAAACCTTCTATTTCCTCCTTTGAGAGCTATGACAAAATATCCCTCTTCAAACCCTTTTATCTCTGCTTCTTTGATGCTCTGCAACATGTATCAGGGCACTCAGATTAAGGAGCATCTTCAAGTCAAGCGTTCATGGCAGCTATATAGCCTACGATCGGCAATCCTCCAAACGCATCTGAAAATCCAGCTCCGGAAGGGAATCCGGCAAAATGCAAACGCGGCGCCATCCTCCTCCATAGCGGCGACTAGAGCAAACACCTCTGAGGTAACATTCAATATGCAAAATCAATCGAGTCCCTACTTCTTACACATAAATGAAAATCCAGCCTTAGAGTTGGTTTCGTTCCCTTTGGATAGACGAATTATAACACATGGGCTAGCGGTCATGACTATCTCCCTATCATATAAGAACAAGGTGGCGGGTTGTTGACTTTTTTGTGCAGATTTGACAAGGAAGAGACAAAAATAGGTAGAAAGAAAAAGGTGGACTAAAATATGTAAAGTACTAATCTGATTACCTTCTTCTTATTAGGGTTTAGGAGAAGAAGGTAATCAGGTTACCTTCTTTAACCAAAAAAAAACAAAAGAAAAAAAAAACAAAAGTAGAAAAGCTGACAAGCGTAAAAGAAAGCCTTCTTCTCTCTCCTCAATTATATGTAAATTTTTTTTATTTTGTTAAATAATTATATTTAAATTTATATTATTAAATATAAATTATATCATTTTAAATATCTCATTGGGACGATCGAAACAAGACTAATATTGAATGTATATTAATTAAAATTTCAAATACATCACATATAACTAGAACATAATAAAAATTAAAATACATACGACATAATATTGATATTAGAAAATGATGGATAACATACTACAATCGTTATGCTATTGACCCGTGTCCAGCATGCATGCTGGACATGGTAACAATGTCTTTAATGGCACTGTTATCTTCAACTTTCTCTTTTTTTAAAAAAAAAAAAAAAATTAGACCGCTTCGTTATAGGAGTAATGTTCATAATTTTATTACTACATTCATAATGGCACAAACGAATAATGCCGTTAACGCGAGACAAAATAAAAAAAAAAAAAATTAAACTGGAAGTGACAACTCTCAATATTCACAAGTAATATTCATTAATACAAAGTTCATATATTCTCTCCATATATTTTTCCTATATTCTCGTTATTCTAACAGTATGTTGATGTATTTGAAAATTTTAATTAATATATATTCAATATTAATCTTTTTTCGATCGTCTCAATGAGATATTTAATATGGTATAATTTATATTTAATAATACAAACTTTAAATATAAGTATTTACAAAATAAAAAATTACATACAAAACAAATAAATGATACATTTGAAATTATAAAAAGAAGCAAGGTCAAAATAGTAAAAAAACTTTTTAAAATAGAATGTGAAAAGTTTGTGGCATTTTTGGCCAAAGCAAAAAATAAAAATAAAAAATAGAAGAAGGTAGTCCAATTACCTTCTTTTCAAATAGGGTTTTGAAAAGAAGGTAATGACATTAGTACTTTACACATTTTTGTCTAGGATTTTGAATTAACACATTTTTGTCTCATTCATGTCAAATCTACACATTTGTTGCTATGTCCCACAAGGTGGCCTTAATCAATGGAGCAATTAAGAAACCCTCACAGATGACCTAGAGAAGTATATGGCCTGGGAAAGGTGCACAATATAGTTTCTTCTTGGATCGTTCGTTCTCTGTCTCCAATCATTAGACGTAGTGTGTTGTGGATTGATACAACTCATGGAATCTGGGAGGATCTAAGAAAAAGTTTAGGAAATAAGATCTATTTAGGATTGCTGAAATAAAATGCGAAATCTACCAAACTAAGCAAGCATATAACTCATTGAATGAGTATTTCACTAGGCAAAAACTGTTGTGGGATGAGCTAAGCATTCTTAGGTCCATGATACACTGCTGTTGTGCCCATAGGTGTGATTGTGGTAAGAAGATTGACAACTTGAATGAGTAGTCTGAGATGGATAAGCTGTCCATCTTCTTGATTGGTTTACATGATAAATACACAGGACCTAGAAATCAAATCATGCTCATGAGGCCCTTGCCGGATGTAAATGAGGCATACTCAATGATTGCACAACAAGAAAGGCAGTTTGAGTTAATTAATACTTGATTTGCTAGTCAATTGTATCAAACATGTGAAAGCAATGCCACGGAGAATGTGTTTATGGCCAAGACAGATGACAATTCTCAGCAAGGGTTCAAGAAATACTCAGCCAATAAAAAATATGTGTGCACATATTGTGGATACATAGGGCATACACATGACAACTGCTACAAGAAGCATGGTTACCCACCTGTTGGAAGCCAAAATCAAGAAGTCAAGGATCTGCAAATCACACACAAGGTCCACCAGCAGTGCAACAATCTGGCAGTGATGGGACGTCATTTACCCAAGATGACTTCAAAAGGTTTCTGGAATTCATGCAAATCAAGAGTTCAACCAATGAAAAATCACATGTTGATCAGCCTCCACAAGCTCTTGTCAACACCATATGTACTGACTTTCATAATGAAAGTATGGTGCCTTCACTCAACTTTGTTAAGATTGGTAAAAATGAGTGGATTGTGGATAGTGGGGTTACTCATCACATAGTCTGTGACTTGGAGCTATTGAGAAATCAAAAGGAGGCCTATAACATGCATATTAATATGCCTAATGGTCAGCAATATGCTATTAGTTACACTGGATCAGCCTTCTTATCTGATGAGTTTGTCCTGCAAAATGTTCTATATGTACCTGATTTCCATTATAACCTAATTTTAGCGGGAGCTTTCATTAAGAATTCCAGTTGTGTCATCAAAATACATTCTGACCAATGTGTTATACAGAATGCCATCCATGGGAGAATGATTGAAAGAGCTAAGTTGGAAAATGGCCTATACTACTTAGTTTTTCCTGCTAGATCCTCTTTTGTATGCAATTCTATTTCTGCTCTTAATAAATGTAGTCTGTGGCATGCTAGATTAGAACATGCGTCATATACTCATATTCAAAGATGCAGTCCATGAAAGGTTTGTAACCTACAATTCAAATAAATAAAGAGCTAATATGTGACAATTGTCATTTTGCCAAACAAGAAGAATTCCTTTTAAGCATAATACTTCTGTTTCTGTCAATTGTTTTGGCTTACTACATGTTGACATATGGGGACCTTACAAAGTGGCTACGACTCATGGCCATCATTATTTTCTCACGATTTTAGATGATCATAACAGAGCAGTTTGGGTATATCTGATGAGAATGAAGTTTGAGGTTAGGGGTCTAATAACAATTTTTTTGCAGTTTAGTTGAGAACCAATTTGGCACTACTGTTAAATGTATAAGATCAGGTAATGGATTAGAGTTCAACATGATTGGATTTTTTTCTCAGAAGTGGATTATACATCAGACTTCATGCATCTATACACCTCAGCAGAATAATAGAGTTGAGAGAAAACATGGTCATCTGTTGTTAATTGCTAGAGCCCTCAGATTCCAAGCCAACGTGCCAGAACATTTTTGGGGTGAATGTGTTTTGCATGTTGCTTACATAATCAACAGGCTTCCATCTGCTGCCATCAACAACCAAATCCCATACCAGGTTCTGATTAAGAAGGCACCACAATACCTTTGAAAGTATTTGGTTGCTTAGCTTATGCCACCACGGTAGGGCCTAAATCTAAGTTGGATGCAAAAGGGCAAAGAAATGTGTTTTTCTTTTTAATGCCAGTGGTACAAAAGGCTACAAAGTGTATGATCTCATGACCAAAGAGTTATTTATATCAAGAGATGTGGTTTTTTATGAGTGTGTTTTTCCTTTTCAGCAGATTGACAGTCCAAAGAAAGGTGTCCCTCAGATCATATTGCCTACAATGGGGGACGTTTCTATGGAGTTCTCAGAACTCATCAGGTTCAAACTCAATTCTATAACAGTTGTGAACAGACACTTCTCACCCTACAAATGAGATCCTCAACCAGATGAGGTGTACAATCAAAGCCAGTAACATGGAATGCCACAGATTATCCCCTCAGAAGTTACTAGGAGGTCAACAAGACAGAAACATACTCTAATTACTTACAAGACTATGTCTTTGTAACAACCCTGAATTTTAAGATACTTTAACAAACACTTATACAAATAAAGGCACAAAATATATATTTAATATTTCCAAACGAGACATAAACTATCCTAAATCAAGAGTTCAGGGGCTGAATAATGCAAACACAGGTTTGAGAAACCTGATATGGCACAACATGCTCACCAACTCAAAAAGTCACCATAGCTTAATATCCTGATAAATCGTAACTATCTCCCTCTAATATGCAATCCAATGCGTTACGCATAAAGGCCATTCTACTACCGCTAGAGCTAATATAGCTAAGTCCAAAGCAAACAGCAGCACTCCAGATTTAATAGCTGTCTTATTCACCTGGAAAAAAACATTCACCGATGTAAATCAAGCAGTCAGGGCGACATAAAATGTTAAGGTGACCTCATAATCCAACGCGATTAAAACTTAGACACATACCCAAATAACCACAATGGGTAAGATATATCGACAATCGTTCTTGAACACTAGAAACTCACACATACTATCTCAATTACGCGTCAATTATTAATCAGATCATAGACTCAAAGACACAAACAGACTCACAAATTAATAAAACATCAATACAAAAGGCCATTAAACACTGCGTCCCCTAATAACACCGTTACAAGAACAATAACCCAGTTGGAATAATGCATTCCAATGAACAGTAATCAAAGTCTAGACAAACCGAACGCATCAAAGACAGTAAGTCCATTAACACCGTAAAGCAACTACATCCTCATCTTCCCAACCACCAAGTTATCCCAAACAACCTTGTAAGCTACTCCCATCGCCTTCACTGTCAGTTACCACTCATATATCCTCAGACCACCTTATATCGTCCTCCCCTCCAATATTATCCTTTCGTTAAGCACTTCTGCACAAGCCCATCCCACCGACAAAACACCACCTACTACCACCACATATTCAAGATGGATTGCTCGCCCAAAAGTGCATCACTCACATGATCCACCACCCTCTAAAGTGCCAAACTTCACCAGTTGGAGTCAGCGCATATAGCCCTGACCAGCACCCCAAAATATAACCTGACCCCATAGACTCAACGCAATACATGGTTTAAGGTGGGCTTTGTGCCCTTATAGCACAGTAATCCGCTCAGGCCTGACCTTTAGTACAAAATGACGAGGACACCACAGTACCTGTTGCAACCGCCACAATTAATTACCCCACAATCACAATCTCATTCACATCAAACTTAGTCACACTGGCCCATGTGCACATGAACCAAACGATACTCAATCCTAATACTCAATCAGGCAACACATAATCATAAAAAAATAACAATCAAAGATCATAGTAAAACCCATGAATTCACCACATGAACGGTTCAACAACATCATAAACGATAATCACATATACGACAAACAAAAAAAAAACAAAAAGGTAACCAATGGGGATCACGAGTGAAAACATCAAAACGGGGAAACAACAATACTCGACCACGCAGGTTCTCCCATTCGGAGAAAAAACAAGACAAATAAAACTGGAACAATAAACAAACACATAAAAAATTAAACAACATACCACAAAAGAGTGACACAGGGTGGCGGGTGGATGACAACCGCACAGGGTGATCGACTCATTTTCCAGCGGATTGCACGTGCGGGCAGTCGCAATATACCGCCAGCTGCCCGCACTGGAACAATTACCTATGGCAGTGATAGGTACCTATCCCCCACCTACTCCACACTGATATCAACAACCAAAACTTTTCAGCCCCAGGAATCTACTTACGGGAACCCCCGAAACCTATGTCAAGACAAACGACAAACAACAATAAACGGAACACAACCATACGGATTCATTAACGGATAACCTAAGACAAACATCCAGATCATGTTCATAACATACGATTCCATCAAACATGTCAAAGAACCAACAATTAATCAATATAAAGCGGTTACAGGAGACATCCGGAACCACCAAAAAGAAAATATCAAGGAAAAATTAATATGGCAAAGTCACATAAACCTATATCAGTCAATAGGTAGACTCAATACACACCCAGAATGCATAAACCACCAAAAGAAATAGATACCAGAGAACACCATTAATAACAATCAAATTCACGATATAACACCCTAGGGTCCAAGACATAATTAAAACTACGAGATCATACATATAATCAATCACAATATCAAGAACATCAAGTTATTAAATAAGCAAATATAAATACTATTTAAGAGCTCTAATCAAAGACTCAATCACAGAAATTACACATAAAAAATAGGTTTGTCAAGGACAATGAGTTATCTCTTAGCCTCAATTAATCCTCCTTGGCTAATTAAGGTTCTTCTCTAAGGATTTTCTCCCGATTGATTCTCCCTAGGCTTGGTGGTGGGGAATTCCCGAGGGAATAATTTCGTGTAATATAAACATGGGTGGTAAGTGTTCTAACTGCTTTCTAAAGCCCCTATTTATATAGTTGGGAATCCTAATCAGAGTCTGAATAGTAAGGACCTATGTTCTACCCCTAATAGGTTTATTGGTCTAGTATTCCTAATTAGAATCGACTAGTATAAAGGTCTAACTTCTCTTTTCCTGATAGGCTTAAGACTCGGTTTAGGCAAGGTTCCACGATCTATAGTGGTACCCATTTAATCTAATTAAAGAGAACTCCTCATCAAGTTAAATATCCTGTTTCTATGGAGTTATTATGCAACATAGTGGGTACGATCTAAAAGTTTATTTATCCTTGTCTTTTTGTTTATCGACTTGTTTTTTTTTTAATATAGTGGTAGGTCTTATTATTTTTTGTTTTTGATTTTGAAGGTGTTTGGTTTTGGATTTGTTAAGCCTTGTAAGTATAGTTTTGAGGGGTAAGTGAAGTCTTTTGGTTCTTACAAGTCCAGGATTATACCCAAGGAGGGGTTCCCTTACTCCGGCCTATTTTGACCTGGGGTGTTACATACCAATGTTATGTCGAATTTATTGCAGTATTTTTAGTAGTGATTCATCATCTGCTTCTATCTGGCATGTGAGGGTTAGTTCTGCATTTGTCTTGATATATTGAACTGGTAATATCATAGGAGTCTTGGTGCTTCGTGTTCTCTTCTGTGCACTCTCTCTTTGGTCATTATCCTGAATTTGTTTGTGCAACTTTGCAGACCCATAGATAGTGTTTATCAGGAATGTCGGGCGGTCTCACAGTTCTCCGTGATGTTATTTGGAATGGTTTTGTGTTATTATGGAAGGATGCAGCAATTTCACGATGGCATGTGATATCTGATTTAGTGCGAAAATGATAGGCAGTGGAATCGATAAGTTGAACACTGCCGGGTTCGGCATGGAGGGACTGGGGTGGCCCTTAGGCACCGACGTCATTACCCCTGCTAAGATCCTATACTCTTGTTTTTCAAGATGGTTCGCTTACGCAGGGGACAGGTGTGGTGGCAACTACCCTCTGCCTAGTTGCTGGTCTACTCTATATATGTGGATGACCATTAGTTGTTGTAGTAGTGATTTGAAACATAATGGTAAAGGTTGTGGAGGAAGCAGAGGATTTTAAGCGTTAATATTGTTTATGGTCCTCTTGATAAGTCTCTCTTCTGTTTGGGAACTAATCGAGCATAGCTATCTAATTATGTGGAGCCCATTTTTTTTGTGATTGTGCCTACCAGATTGACTTGTATGCTCTTTCATAAGTCTGAACTGAATAACTTAAGTTATAGGAGTAGTTGTTATCTATGTATGAATCATAGGTCGCGTGTCTTTGTATCTGCTAACGTTCTTCCATTTGTCCTTGTCATTGTGTGATATATAATAGAGGATATTCTTTTGTTCCTCGGAATATCTAAATATCTGGTTACTGTGACCTCCCACTCATTATTTGCTACATAGCTAGATTAATGTGTTCTCTACTCTCATTGAATGTAAATCAGCGTTACTCATCCTAACCTACAAGCTGGGGATCATGGTTTGTACTAAATAGTGTTGATAGGGTAATATAATATATGTTCGTGTGTCCTAGGGGTCTCGTTTAGAATTGCCTTGATAATGGCCTTGACCGATATTTAATACTGATGTGAGATATAGATAGGGAACCAATCCATACTTTGGTTTGAATCTCTTGCCATGAACTCAGGTAGGATAAAGTCTGTTAACGAGGTGAGTGTGCGTGGCTTTATACCACTACGTGTGTTCTGCACGATAGTGGTGGGAATAGTCCCAAAACGTGTTTGCCAGGTGTTATTGGTCACACCTAGGTTTGGAACCTAGGTGCATAGGCTACGCCGTTGTATCTAAGAGAGACAGTAGAGTGAATCCTTTATGGAAGATGCTAGTCTTTCTTAGGGTTGATCAAAATCCCCATTACACAGGCTTGCCTATCTGAGCTAGGCTAATTGATAAGCCTAGGGTCCCATGAGTCTCCACGTGGTGACTAGCGGCGCTACCGAAGCAAAGTTGGTTTTACCTTGAAAACATTCGGTTATAACAACCGTTAGCGAATAATTGCTGGTAACCCACTCCAACGCGTTAAAGTACAATATAGGATTACGTGGGTAGTTAAGCGGAGAGACCCCATTTCTGATATTATTTGTCGTCCGGATCGTTCGATATCAGAGGGTCATGTTAAATGGAAGGGTAAATAGACGATATTCATGGCGGAAGATGGTCGGTATAGACCGGTATGTTTTGGCACCCATGGTTGATGTCTGGAACCTTAAGAAATAGTCTCTAGAAGACATAGCTCGTATATTTGGTCTAAAACCGCAAGATAAATCGGCATCATGAGGACTTTCAAATTCGGATGGCGTTCAGAAGGTGTGTCATACAAGGGGCTCCCAGGCAGCAGACCAACCTGTGAGCTATAGTAGGCCTAATTACTAGTTGTGTTTTAGTTCTCTGTAAGGCTTCTGTGGGTATAGTCCAAATGCATGTAGGTGCGCTTCGAGCTCAGACAATGGTGTCTCATTCCACGCTGGGAGGAACATTCTGTTTTATTGGTTTGTGGTTTTTAAATCACACGTCAGCGAATATGTATGGTCTGCTTGTGGATGGTAAAGTCCACACCTCCACGCGTTAAATACATATATACCCTGGTGGTATTGTTGAATGAGTGTTGATAGAAACTCATTTTGAACTGGAATACATATATATACTTACGAGACTCTAGTTTAAATCCAAGATCAAGACCCAAGGCGTATTAACAGACTCGATATCATAGAATAATCATAAGAACTAATAGGCACCCTAAACATGCAATGCAAGACATAACAAGCAGATAAGCGTGCAAATGAGAAGTAGAGGCAACTAAGGCATCCAATACGATCAATTAAAAAGTAGTCATCAAAGCACACAATTCATCCTTCAACCTTATACCAAGTTCCAACCTTGTAGCTCCCCTCCGTCTTTATAACAGTTCCAACCTATACCTCCAGGCCACCCTTATATCCCACCCCTTATGCTCCGGGCAACTACATGCCCCCACCGACAAACCACCTTTCAACCACCAACATATCAAGATGGTGCCGCAGTGCCATTCAATGATCCGCACCTCTAGTGCCACTACCAAGGGTTAGCGCATATAGCTCTAACATGACACCGCACTTATGACCTGACCCAATGCTCAACGGCAAGCAAGTCTAAGGTGGGTGTGTGCCTTTAGCACAGTCACTGCTATGGCATGTACCTTTAGTACAATGACCGGGCACAAGTGTGTGCCAGTCGCCAACAATTTATTTTCCACCAATGACAATCTCAACATCATCATCATCATCATTCACACGGCCATTGCGCAATGACCACGATACTCATCACCATTCAATCAATCAACACATGATCACATAACAATCAAGACACAACAACAACGACACGTATTACACATAAAATCCTAGAAAGATGCCTAAAACACCAAATGAGACTCATACACGACGAAACAGGTATAACGGACACGGAGAAACAACAAACGGGGAAAAACATCACAATACCCACCAACTTTCCAGTGGTGGGCGGCGGGTGGAGGACCACCCGCGGCGACTACAATTCCAGCGGGTGCCCTGCGGGCAGTCACCTGCCCGCCGGCTGCCTGTTGGAAACCGGGTTAAGGGGGCAGCGGGTAGGTGGCGGCACCCATCCCCACCTACCCCCACTGACTTGTAGGTAATGTTTTGGTCCCGAGATCTTTTTGTGGAACCCGAAACCATGTCCAGACACATTCAAACACAAAACGACAACACCACGTATTCAATTAACGGGATTAACCAAGTATTACACCAAATACGTTCTAACACGATTCCTAAACATGCTAAGACTCCACATTAATCAAATAATAGCTTCAGAGCATCCGGAATTGCAAGAACATCGAGAAACCTATATGAAAAGTCCTAAACACAAGTCTTAAGCTAGACTCAACACCCAATCATGCATAATCCCACCCGAATATTCAAAGAACATCATAATACGAAATTCACGATATAAACCCTAGGGCTCTAGACATAATCAAAATACAAGATCGTTGATATAATCAATAATAGTATCAAGAACATCAAGATTATCACATAAACACAATATAAATCCTAAGCAAAACTCCATCAAGACTCAAACACAGAATCATATATCAAAGGAACCAACGAATAAGATATAGCAAGGAAAATAGGTTTTGTCGAACATGGGTTACCTCTTAGCCTTAATTAATCCCCCTTGGCTATTAAGTTCTTCCCTAATATAATCCACCCGAATATTCAAAGAACATCATAATACGAAATTCATGATATAAACCCTAGGGCTCTAGACATAATCAAAATACAAGATCGTTGATATAATCAATAATAGTATCAAGAACATCAAGATTTATCACATAAACACATTATAGAAATCCTAGAAAAGCTCAAGAGATTCAACCATTCATATATCAAAAGAGCCCGAATAAGATATAGCAAGGAAAATAGGTTTTGTCGAGACATGGGGTTACTCTAGCCTTAATTAACCTCCCTTGGCTATTAAGGTTCTTCCCTAAGATTTCCATCCGATTGATCTCCCTAGGCTTGGTGGTGGGGAATCTCTTGGGAATAATTTCTTGTAATATAACTATGGGTGGTAAGGGTTCTAATTGCTTTCTAACCCCCTATTTATAGAATCAGGAATCCTAATCAGAATCTGAATAGTAAAGGCCTACTTTCTTTATCCCTAGCAGATATATAGGTCTAGGATTCCTAATTAGAATCTGACTAGTAAAATGTCTACTCTCTTTAGTCCTAATAGGTTTAAGACTCTAGTTTAGGCAAGGGTTCATGGTCCATGGTGGACCACATTAATTAATTTGAGGGAATCCTAACCAAATTAAATCATTTATTATTATTATTAATGGAATTAATTAAATAATTAATCCAGGATTAAAGCCCATAACACAGGGTGTTACAGGCTGTTCTTCCCATCCTATTCTGATTTGCAGCTAAAATCTTTTTCTGATTCTGATTGGGGAGCTTGCATTGATACAAGGAAGTCTGTCACTGGGTTTTGCACCTTCTTGGGAATGCCTTGATCTCTTGGAATTCCAAGAAGCAAGCTATTGTCTCTAAGTCATCTTCTGAAGCAGAATATAGAGGTCTGGCAGCTACAACTTGTGAAGTTCAATGGCTATGCTTCTTGTTATTAGAACTTGGAGTGAATCAAACTGGACCAGTGGTTGTATATTGTGATAGCAAATCTGCTATTGCTATTGCAGAAAATTCAGTATTCCATGAACGCACCAAGAATATAGAACTTGATTGCCACTAGTAAGAGAAAAACTCAGCAATGGCCTTATCAAGTTGTTCCACATCTCCTCCACAAACCAGCTAGAAGATAATTTTACTAAGACTCATTGTCCTGGTTCTTTCCTTAGTTACATTTTCAAGCTTGGATTATTAGACCTCTATAATCCAGCTTGAGGGGGGGGGGGGGTAAGAGTGTAGGAGCATAAGATGATGACACTTGGCATCATCTCCTCTTGCTTGGCAGTTATTTCTGTTATTTCTGTATTCTCTGTTGGAAAGACAAGGGGACAAGGGCACAACTCAAGAAGCACAAGGTACAACCCTTTGACTTAAGTGACTAGTCAAAATCTAGTCCCTCGACTATTAAAATTCAGGATTTTTAGGAATAGATTAACAAAGAGACCTGGATTAATTCTTTAATTAATCCTTGATTAATGTTTGGATTTACGGGATGTCACAAGTGGGATGTCAACATTGTCAATTCTTTGGAAAACGGTTCTACCATTGTAGAGTACATGTGTAGTTGTATTTCTGATCATCAACTTTGTATTTAGGTCCTAGGTCTGACAATAATGTAAGAACAATTTTGTCGATAAAAAAAGTACAATATTTGTAAAGTAATATACAAGTTACCATTATTTAAATATATACAAAAAAAATATTAATACAATAATGACCTAAATGATTCCAATAATGCAAAAGCATAATGAAATGTTGAGTCCTGTTCTAAATAATCAAAAGAAGATTAATTAAACCAAAAAAAAAAATCTAATTTTTTTAATGTAAGAAAATAAGTTAAATTTTATATTGTATTTTAAAAAACATTTTAATACATTCATAGTATATTTTTTTAACAATTATGTAACTCTGATTGGGATGAGGTTCGAACATAAGATCTTTTTTTTTTTATAGAAATTAATGAGTAAGTTAAGAATAATAAATAGTTGACGAAATATTCCGTTACTAAAGTTTATACTAATGGAATGCAGGGTTATTTAAAGGAAGAAAATAATATAATAGAGGGTAAATAATGAAAATCATTTAAAAATATTAAAATCAAAATAATATAAACCATTCATTTCAACAAACAATTACACCAACATTTTTTTTTTTTGTTTCCGGTAAGGACCTAATTTTATTGGCTCTTATTAGATTTGTAGATTTTAGTTTTTAAAAAAATTATTTTTCCTGCCAAGGACTTTGTGGTCCAATGACACCAAGTTGTTAGTTGCTCCCTCATATGGGAGGTTGTGGATTCAAGCCTCAGTGGAGGGGTATTGACTCTTTGTGTTCATTAGGTTGAGAAAGTAGCTATGAACATATACTACACTGTAATAGAGTCAGTAGCATTCAAAAAACTTATTTTTTCCTACTTTGTCCTCTATTATATTATTGACTTTTCTTAAATACCGCCATTCTGTTGGTGTAAACTTTATTAACGAAATATTCCGCTAACTATTTATTGTTTTTTAACTTAGTATTGATTACAATAAGAATGTCTTAGATTGAATCAGAGTTGATTGTTGAACAATACTATGAATATGTTAGTGTATTAAATAATACAATATCAATTTAACTAAACTTTAGTAAATTATTAGCCAGTATATATATATTATACTATATATATATAATATATAATATACTACATATATAATATATATATACTATATATATTATATATATATATATATATATATATATAATATATATATATATATATATATATATATTATAATATATATACTATATTATTATATAATTATATATATACTATATATATATATATATATATAACATTTGAAGTTGAGCATCAAAGAATAAAAATACGGAACCTTAAAAATCATTTTCTTGTATTTTTTAGACAAAGACTCAATATTTTATTTATGCTTTCGCAATATTGGGAATAATTTAGGACTTTATGGTATTGATATTTTTTTTGCCTATATATATCTATAATGTACAATTGTACATTACATTGCAAATATTGTACATTTTTTTTAATTTTTGTATCGGATAAAATTGTTCTTACATCATTAAAGTTCTATATATATTCATATGAGATCCAGGCGTTAGGTGTGGGCGTGGGGTAGGGTATATTAGTATCTGTTTTATACTTTCTGTATATTCACTACTAGGATTCGATCATGTGACCTTCTCCCAAGGAGAGTCACAAATGTGGTTATTTGAGCACAATGTGCTTAGCATATATATATATATATATATAATATATATATATATATATACTATATATATATATATATATATATATATATAGGCAATCAAGTGCAACCATGTTGTTAGGTGTGGTCATATGGTCATTACAGGCCATTAGATTAGATAGATCCAATGAATCACATTAATCAAGATTCTTCCTGTATTTTCACGCACATTCTCCCAGCGAACTCCAAAGGTAAATGTAACACCCCATTTTCCAAAACCAAATTAATTTATAAAAAGGCATATCTTTGATTTAAAATTTCGTTTTTTAATTGCGAAAGCTAAACAAAAACAAGGAAAAAGAAGGGATGCTACCGCCACGTTTAGATAACAACTTATATCCAAACGCACATGCTAAAAACAACACTACTAAAAACAACCCAAAACTAATACTAGTCTATTAACTCAAATAATACCATTGTCTAGATACAACTTCTAGATTTTCTAACAAAATAAAACTCCAAAGCTCTAAAGGATGAATCACTCTCATGCTCCGAATGTCATGCAAGATGTACCTACAAAAGAACTAAGGAGGGGACAAATTCAGCATACAACAGCTGGTAAGTCCTTAGTCATTTATCCTTAGGTTAATTCCTCATACTACTCCACATTTAATCACCAATTACTAAATCAATCATATAATAAATATAATTTATAATTCCACCTAACATTGCAAAATTTGTCATATAATCATGTAACTTCACATAAAATTCCACAACCTCCACGTTTCACCACTTTCATCAATAATAGGATAAGATTAATCATTTATTTACCACCAATTTCCATCAATCATAAATATATTATGACATTTTCATATTTATCCACAGTTTACCACCAAGTCAATGAGGAGAGAAAAATACCAGGCAAGAGCAATTAGTTCGGCCCAGTGACCAAAAAAAAAAAAAAAAAACCGGAGACCCACACAGTTGGTCCGAGATCAATTCCTTAAGTATGCATACCCCAATGGGAGACCCACACCAATGGGCAGAACGAACTCGAGGAGTCTGGGGATTAACTACCCGCCACACTGTATATAATAATAATGAGTAAAAGACATTTTTGGTCCTAGACTTATAGTGCTTGGACAATTTTAGTCCTTTATAAAAAAAATTTCCATTTATGGACAGAGTTATTGTGGCGAGGACATTTTTTGGTCTCGTCTATATTTCGAGGACATTTTTTATCCTCCGTCTATATTTCTGTTAGATAACCGTATGAGAGAGGGGCAATTACGTCAACTTAGGCTATCTCCTTCTATCTATTATATCAATGTGTGTTTGGCAGCTCCGATTCTCCTTCTATCTATTTGATTAGTAACCTGTTTGGCGGCTTCGATTATCCGGCAATTTCTTCGTACAACTGCAACTTGAACTCTCCGACTCCTTCGATTAATGACGAGAAGAAAACATTAAACAACATAGATATAATAGATAGGAAACGGAAGGAAATAGCTAAATTGACGTAATTACCTCTCTCAGACGGTTATCTAACAGAAATATAGACGGAGGACCAAAAATTGTCCTCGCCACAATAACTCTGTCCATAAAATGGCAAATTTTTTTTTATAAAGGATTAAAATTGTCCAAGCCACTATAAATTTAGGACTAAAAATGTCTTCTTACTCTAATAATTAATCCACCTCAACGTGAGAGACCAAACTCACAAAAAATCCAGGTACAAATCCTCCATGACCAAAGTGAATTATAATATAATTTTATACCAATTAATTTGTTTTCTCCACCATACTTGATAGTATATGAATATATATATATATATATATATATATATATATATATATATATATATATATATATATACTATATATATATATATAATATGCATAATACTATTCTAATTACACCACTTAACATACCATGTACCAAAAATTCACAAAATATACAAAATCTTTATGAAACATTATACAATATAAGAAACTATATACTTAATTATCCTTTACCATACGATATACTAAACTGCGTGTGTCTATTCTGTTAGAAAAACAATAATAATACAGTAATCTAACCGTTATAGCGGAAGCTTATAATCGAGCATCTCCAGCCATAGTTGTGATCTCCTATTGCATTGCTTGAATAACGTGAAGAACTAGGGATTGTCTACATTGATCTCCCAAGAATAGAGGGTTGTAGTGTCTCAAGTCACAGGATCAGTGAAGGACCATACACATATATATAACCTATTTGTGCCATCATTATAGGTTAAGTAACGGAAACCGTTACTTCCGTTTAAACAAAATTATGGCCATAAATGCCTATTAACTTGCACCACTTAATGGTGACATAATGAAAATGTTACATTCTCCCACTTGGTGCAAGTGTTAACTCAAAGAAGCCAAAAAACATGAAACCATAGAGATAGTTCCTCTTAATGAGAGTAGTATCCCACTTATGATTACAATGTAACTTCTTCTCTAAGTATCTTATGTGGTATAAAACTTAATGAATAAACCTTATGTTCATTCTTGATTATAATTAGTTATTCAAAAACTAATTATTGCCGCAATGGCTAAATTTGGGCCTAATAAATTGCAAACTTCATTTGTACAATATTAATGGAAAAATGTTTACAATTTTTCACTTGGTGCAAGTATTGCACAACCTTTGTTGAAGATAAAAAAACATGAATCAGAGTGGTATGTCCCTCTAAATTAAAAGGTGAAGTACCATCTATGCATCACATGCATTTTGATTCCAACTCAGGTCCTTTATGAATAAACCGTACGTCTTACTCTGTCAACCTTATGGATGTTTCTCAAATAAATATGCGCATAACCATAGGGAAACCATCCAAATTACATGAGGTGACAATAAAATGTACAATATAGTCAGACATAATAAGTTCCCATGTACAATCTATGATCCCTAAAATTCTTATAAGCATGCCTTAACTAGGGATCTGAAACTATTAGCAAAAAAATGCTAATATATCGCACGACTAACTCATTATCTTTATATTTATCGCTGGACAGCTAAGTTTTCAGAGTTGACACGTCTGTCACTCCTACTCTCATTAATCTAGCCAAAATAATAATTGAGTAAGTCCATATTCCAACGACTTAGATAACAAATTCATGAGTCTAAGCCCACAAACAGAACTTTAAACATACACCTTATAAATTATCTCCAAAACAAAGGAAGGAAGCCCAATTTCATGTCATAGAGCAATACCGAGATTTATTAATGTAACTTTATGTACAACAACAAATTATTGTATCATCATAAAACAAAAAATCCTCAAGATTTCCTATATAACCAACATCATGAGCTTTGCATGAAGGTCTTAACATTGAATCTTGAACTTTAAATCTTAATGGTGTAACACCCCGTGTTACGAGCCTAAACCAATTAATTAATTAGACATCCAACCAGGGAGAATAGAAATAATATCACAATGATTAATTAGTATTAAGCCCACCCATGGGTCCGTGGACCCATCCTAAAGCCAATACCTAATCCTAGGAGAATTAAACCCCATAGATATAAATAGGGAACTTAAAAGGCATTTAGAATTCCACACACAATAATCTCTCACCACCCAAGGATCTCAAGAATTCCCTATGGAAATCAATAATCAAGAAGCTTAAAGAAAGTCCTCATAACAAGGAAATAATTAGGATAAGGATCGTACCCATGTCTAAACAAAACTATTTTCATAAAGGGGGGGCTATGATCCCCCTTAGATTTCCCCCCCCACATATGTTGTGAATGGCGGAAAATTATGGTGAATTATTACTTTTGATATTGATTTGATGATTCACATGGGGGATCTTGATAATCTTGATATTTGGGAGTTTTCTTGAAATAATTATGATGTATCTGTGTTAAATTGGGATTTTGATGACTTCTGAATTAGTGTTGTTCTTGATGATTTGATATTTGATGAATTAATTTG
>VALG01004737.1:5000-12146 GCA_009835305.1 Ipomoea purpurea | reverse complement strand
AAACCCTACAGGTATTCTTTTGATCAAAAGAATGCTATAGAGGAGATGGTAGAAGAAATGCTCAAAACTGGGGGTGATAACTGAAAGTGTGTCACCATTTGCCTCACTAGTGTTGTTAGTACCAAAAAAGGACAACACCTGGAGGTTTTGTGTGAATTATAGAGCCTTGAATAATGCTTATGTCAGAAACAGGTTACCCATTCCAGTTGTGGAAGCTCTTTTTTCTGAGTTAGTTGGGTCCAAGTACTTTACCAAGCTAGATTTGAGGGCAGGGTATCACCAGGTCAGAATGAAGGAAGGGGAAGAGTATAAAAACTTCCTTCAAGACACATCAAGGGCTCTATGAATTCAGGGTTATGCATTTTGGTCTAACCAACCCCAGCCACCTTCCAAGCACTAATGAATTATGTGTTTAAGCCCTTGTTGAGGAAATTTGTGCTGGTTTTCTTTGATGATATTCTAGTGTATACCGCATAATTGAAGCTACATTAGGAACATCTTAGAACAGTCCTAGAACTTATGAAGGATCACAAGCTATTAGCTAAACTGAGTAAATGTTCTTTTGCACAAAAGGGGGTGGAATACCTAGGCCACATCATATCTGAGCATGGACTACATACTTATTCAGGGATCACAATAAAAATGTGATCCTGAAGTAAAAGCCCATCCTCCAATCCAATCATGCCTGTTGATCCAAACCTCCATTGAAGATTAAGCCATTTGAACCCGGAGGCCCTTCAAGAAGAACAAGCTATATATACATGTCATTTCTTTGAAGATCAAGCCACTTGAATTCCAGAGGCCCTTCACTTAGTGTAGTGTTCAAGGCATCCAATTGAAGAATCAGAGGATGTCCAGAGATCTTGTACCTACACTGCATTGACACTTGAAATGTAATAAGAATTTTGAATTTCTAATATATTTTATTCAATTTTCTTTGTTCACAAGGAGTACATGGCCATCATGAATGTTGTGGAAAAGTAGAGATCATATTTACTAGGGAGACACTTCATTATTAAGACTGATCACCACAGTCTTAAATTTCTCCTAGATCATAAAATAACAACTGCTATTCAACAGAAAGGTTTATCTAAGCTTTTGGGCTTGCATTATACCATTCAGTAGAAGAAGGGCAAAACGTTTTTACCCAAGGTATGTAAAAAATAAAAATATTATTTTCAACTATAAAAATAATATTTAATATGATACATAATGATCGCTTGTGTATTTAACTTTTAGTATGATTTGATATATGAACATAAAAAGATAAAAACAAAAAGTATGGGTATTTATGAAAGTTACGAAACTTATTGTAAAACTTTTGATAGGGATAGAGGAAAACTTTGTATATTTAGATAGAGATAAAAAGTTTAAAATTTTGAGGTTGGACGGTGTGATTTATATATTATATTTGTAAGAAAAGGTCTATAAAAATTCTAATTTGATAGAGTTTATAAAAAAAATAAAAATAAATAAATAAATGAAATAAATAAAAGAGTTTTTCCCAAAACGGTCCCTCGACTATTTCTTAGTACGTGTATATTAGGCGTATAATACGTAAATGGATGAAAATGCCCTCCATTTTAACACTGAGTAGATGGAAAACCTAATACATGATTAAATTAGGTGAATTTTTAAAAGTCGAGGAACCACATTTGGTACAATTAAAAGTCAAAATGCAAAATTGAGAATGAGTAATATTCGAGGGACTATTTTGAGTAAAAACTCTATATGAAATTTCAATTAATATGATAGTTGGACTTAGTAATTAATAAGGACAAAATTAGTGAAAGAAATTTGTGTTTAATGTTACTTTCCTTTTGGAAGTCAAGCAATATATAGAATTGGTCTTGAACTACAAATAAATAAATGTAAAATATAAATTTGGTGAGCATCATATATATAACTGATATTAGTCGAATGATGTTGACATGACACACATGCCAATACATTGTTTTATGAATAATGCAATGGTGTAAGATTAGCATATCAAGCTTCATGCTTCTCTTTATTTCCCTTGAGTCACACAACATCATCCCATAAAAATTAATAATTTTTACTATTTAATTAAGGTGTTATTATTGTATTGGAAATATTATCTCCTAATATTTGCATTCTTATATATATGACAATATTTTATTGGTTATTTTTGTATGTATATTTTTTTTTGGTACGTAGTAGACTCAAGACGAGCGAATTATCCTTTTATTTTTCTCGTGACAGCGTTGGCCATATAAAGTTTCAAAGAGACCTGCGTCCCCTAACTGCCCTCATGTCCTAAATTAGCTAAATGGTCTACACACATATTTACCTCACGTAGAATGTGAGATATCTTAGTAAAGCACCTAGAGTTAACAACAAGGAACAAGTTAACGCCAAGATACCTGTGTTAAATTGTTTTTATTAATTTAATTAGCTTGGGTTAATTATGCAAACCTAATTCAATTTCTTTTTCTAACTTATTCACTACGAATTATAGCAATATCTATTTAACTCGCTAGTGTATCGAATCTGACGTATTCTGCTACGGCGGCCAGTCGGTTTTTCTTACCTTTTCAGCTAGCCAGTTGTTCGGTCCGGTTCAAGCATCTTCCTGATCGAGACCCTCTAAGCGATGACTAAGGAGCTCTACGTCCATATTCTCTTCTTCCTCAGTCTCACTGATAAGGGTTACAATCATGGTTCTAATAACCTTTTCTTAATTACTGGCTGTCTATAGCCATATAACAATGCTCAATCTGGAGAGAGCAGTTCGTACTCATCCTTCCATGTACGAGTCTGGGGTTTAGTGCTAGCTCGTAGTCTGTCTGCGGCGCGCCCCGGAAGGGCCCTAATTGCGGTCCAGCCATCACCGAAGAGAGACTGCCACGAGGAAGGGCCATATTTGCTCTATATTCCTTTGTGGATATATGTGAACGCTCCTAATATCATAAGAGCTCTCTGTCCAGGTGCACCGTGTCCGCGCCCAACTTCTCTTGCTACCGACTTTCCTACTAAACTTGTTTCACTCCATCGCGCGACCTCTCCAAAAACAGGTGCTCTTGTGCGGTAGGCGCTCTGACTCAGTGGGGTCTTGAGCAAGTTACCCTAGAAAGCGCGAAATTGTGACAGCAACATCTAGGACCCGGTGCAGTAATTGGATATGTTCAAACGACACGCACGGTTTTCGACCGAAGGCGCTACGGCGCGTCGGGGTCTGTGTACCCTATCTCTCACCAGGTCCACACTATGCATGCTATTCTTCCGGCACTGGGCCGGCGGTCGAGTCCCACTAATCAACTGAATGGTCTTCGACTTAGGCCGTGCGGAGACCTGTGTTTTTGGTATTATATCTGTTCGCCGCGGCCTGGTTCTATAGTCGCCGCCCGGCATTGTTGCAAGAGCGGCT
The DNA here is from genome assembly GCA_009835305.1 of Ipomoea purpurea. Taxonomy (NCBI): domain Eukaryota; kingdom Viridiplantae; phylum Streptophyta; class Magnoliopsida; order Solanales; family Convolvulaceae; genus Ipomoea; species Ipomoea purpurea. The sequence goes on along the minus strand of VALG01004737.1, from coordinate 8,758 downwards.
TCTCCGAGATCTACGCCAGTTAAGCATTAATTACAGAGAGGCACGAGTAGGTGGGATCTTCATGGAGCAAAGAATTGGTTCCATTTATAACAGAGATGAAAAGTATGTCTCGCGTCTCTCGTCCCGGTAGGTCATTCTATCTCCATAACGCCCACCTGGTCGTTTCGGATCCGAGCAGGCTACCACGCTTTCTTGTTCGATTTTGTGCTTCGAAGCAAACACATGGAGATCACATTGTGACTGGCGCTATCTGTACACTCATCGGTCGGGCGGCCGGAGCATCCTTCCGTCTGTAGTGCCGTCCTCTGTAAGCCGCCGATGATCTTGCCTCTTGGACCCTATACTTTGATCCACTACACCCTTCTTACCCTGAAAGGCTATCCTTTACGGCTTCCGTAAGATCCCCGCAAGACCCACTAGGTCATATTTCTGTGTGTCTTTACCGTAGCCTCTCCTTCCCTCGGGACCCACATAATGTGGCTATATTACAGTATTATCACCTTTGGTTCCATTCGCGCGTTCGCCTGATCGTTGCGCGGCGCGCGCGCTTCGAGGACCCTTAGTTTCTGGGGCATTGGATTCTCACCAATGTTTGCGGTACTCAAGCCGATATCTCGCTTCCGCGCGTCACCCCTGCGCGCGGGAGGCTTCTGCGGACTAAGCGTTCGCGCGCAGCCGATGTCTTTTATCTCTCGCAGTCAGATCGCTTTTTATGCTCCTTGTCATTTCTGGTCGCTTATATGAGCGCTGCGATCAGTGAGCTATTACGCCAGCCCTTTCAAGGGTGGCTGCTCTTGTATACGTCCTCTGTCTCTCTCGCGTTGCTTCTGCACCTCTCCTCTGAGTCGTCATTTCCCCACACGCCTATCGGTCTGCGCTTTAGGGGTCTCTCCCGTCAGTCTCTTGTGTCTCTGGGGTCTCTCACCTGTCTCGCGACCGTTGACCGAAGACGGGCACTATGTATACGACCTCCGTTCTCGTCGACCCTACGTATCTCGGCCTGACCGTATACCCCATGCTGATTATGTGCGGGTCACATCCGGGCTCGATTCTTACCGGTTATATATTTTTTCTGGATCGCAGCCAGAGGTTTGCCTCCGCATTACCTGCGGTACGCTCTCCGCCCGCACCGAATATGCAGTGCATCTTTCCTCTCTCGCACTTTCTGCATCTGCCAGTCAATCCTAGTGACGTCCAACCTCCACGCTTCTGCGATACTCAGTAGTTCCTCGCCTTCTTCAGCTCAGATATGCTTCATATCCTCCAGCTCCTTAATTCGGTTTTCGGTTCGACCTTCTTGGGCCGTTCCGAAGTGCCTGCAAGGCAAATATCATCACACCCTGTAACTACAAAGCTCCGACGCTGATTCTCAGATGGGGGTCGGATCTGTAGTACTCCGAACAGATCCATCTGATAAATAGATATATATCATATCTACCTTCCCAGAGTCCAGTCTCATCTCTGTGTCTGAGTATAGAAGCCCGCCGATGGTTCGGCCCTCGCTCCATGGTGTGATTGCCCTAGTAGCAGAGCGCTATGCGCTGTTACAGATTGGCCCAGGAGTCTCTCCTGACCGGCTTCTATATGCACCAATCCGAGTCAAAGCACAACTGTCTTTATGAGCGCGCGCTCATCCTCGCCATTAACATGTCTTGCTGAACAGAGCGCTATGCCGCCTCTCTCACGCTGGGATGTCTGACTGGTCTCTTCTTTTTGCTTTTATTTGTCACTCCTGCCGGGCGTCTCTTCACTTCGACCGCTTCACGGTATCCTCGACTGCTCGTCTGTCTCATCTCAGAGCGCAGTGTATGCTTGTTTAGACCTGCTAGAGGTGTCGTTGCGGATATCACACGGGCCATCCACAGCGGTCCGCGAGCACTCGGTCGAAATCTGCCCCCGTGGCATGCTGTATGTGTCTTACTGCAACGTTTCCATGGTCGTACAGAGGACGCAGACATTCGAGCGTGCGTTCGGGCGCCTCAACCAGGCGCTATCGTAGTTTCATATCCCGCTCTCAGTATCTGACCCTGCACGTCTCCGCTATTCTTCATACCCGTTTTCACCGGTTCTCTAGGACCGCTATATCTCCTCATTCTGGCGCGCAGCGGATGTGACTGATGGGAATCGCTTTGCTTTCTTTTCCTCTGGCTTACTAAGTTCCAGTTCGCTCATGGTGCTCTTGCCTTGCCTCATGGATTCATGGCAGTCAGTTCGAAAGGATGGCCCCCTTCCGGGAATCTCCGGATCTATTCTCTATTTTCAACTCCCCGAAGCATTCTGTCGATTACTACGCCCTCTCCTCGTCTCGGGTGCCAGGTACCACCGTAAGCCTTTCTCGTTTGAACCCGCCCTTCACTTTAAAGGCTATGCCATCAAGGTCTGCTAAATGGCATGATCTTACAACTCCATGAATGAGAAATCATAGATCGAACCGCCCGAATCGGAAAAATTGGGTTCCTATCATAAAGCTTTGGATCGGCTAAGTTCAGGAGTTGGAGATAAGCTGACTCGAACCGCTGACATCCCGCAGGGTAAACCAACCGCCTTCACGGTCCCCCGACTGATTCTACCATAGAGGCCAACGATTAGAAATAATCCCCCCGAACACAGTCTTACAACTTTCATCGTACTTGCTCTCCAAAGAGCAACTCTCTCCAAAATCTCACTCAAAAGGTGCTTGAGTTGAAATTCCCACTCTAACTAAGATTCTTGTCTGGGAGCTTGCGCAGAAGGAGCCCCAACTCTTGAGCGATCACACTAATCGCGGAAGAAGACGATCATCCCCGCGCACGCCCCCCTTCGCGCCCCGGGGCCATAGCTTGAAGTCTGATGAAGAAATCGCTAGGTTTATAGTATAGGGTAGATGCAGTGATTTGCCCTCTCGCTTCCGATCCCTTCTAGAGCACGTGCCAGACCTGGCGACCACGGGGAACATAATGCGCACCTCCGTATGTACCAGTGTCTTCTCTCATATTGGGTCGGCTCCCGGAGTGCCTGGATGCCTGAACGGCGTCCTTGGGGTGATCTCGTAGTTCTACGGGGTGAGATGATGGGTCGGGTCCTAAATGGTGGTTTCCTGCTATTCCCATGACTTTGCCTCGCTTTCGGCGCTCCAGTAAGGGTTGAAGGAATGGACATCTTGTACTGTATGTCAGCAAGCTTTCCCGAAAGTACGGCCGATCACCGCCTTATCCCCTATGCCTCCGAGATAGTCACGATGGAGGAACTCGACGGAGAATGAGCGTTCGTCTCCCCAACGCGCACTCCACTACACCGTCCTACTGCGCTAATCGGCGAGCATCCAAGGGTCATACTAGATCTGACCAACTGTGGACACGATTCTCTCTTACTTCCCTCCTTACGTTCGTTCTTGACAGCCCATCGTTGTCCGGTACTCATGGCCTTCTGTGAGCATTTGCAACATCTCGCTCCTCTTCTCCCTCCACATTCAATGAACTTAGAACCAAGTGAGCCCCGGTTACACCCATACTTATCATTACGCCGTAGGTGTACAAATCTTAGAGCGAACCAAAGCCAATCTGCTACAACCGAACTTCATATGACAAAAGGCGGGACTTCCTCAAATCCGAAGCAGTCTGACAGCCTCTGAATCCCCGAGCCAAGTGGAGCATGCATGATGGATGGAGACGCGAATAACATCTTGTGTCGTAATCCTTTCTATGACCTATGTCGCAGCTGGTGGCCATTCGCGGCAACTTGAATACGGAGGAGAGGCCCCACGATCCGCCCGTGAAGTT
>VALG01004736.1:0-17271 GCA_009835305.1 Ipomoea purpurea | reverse complement strand
ACCAAAGGAGCCTAAAATACATCTTCACTCGGAAGGATTTGAATATGCGGCAAAGGTAGTGGTTAGAACTCATAAAAGATTACGACCTAGATATCCAATACCACGAAGGAAGGGCTAACGTAGTGGCAGATTCATTAAGCCGAAAACAAGCCACTCCTTTAACACCACGTGGGTACTAGCAGACGAACTATGTAGGGAATTCCAGAAGTTAAATTTAGAAATAGTGGAGCAAGGACAAGTGGATTCGGAGATCTAACTATTTAATCTCGGGATCATACCCACACTATTCGAGAAATCAAGGCTAGGCAACAACAAGATCCTTAATTAGGAAATGTACACTCGCCTAGCCAAAGGGAAGAACGAGTCGTTCGAACTACTTAGTGACGGAAGCCTCCGCTATAAGGGAAGATGGTGCGTACCCACAACACACCCTCACCTGAAGAGACAAATCTTAGAAGAGGGGCACGGTTCACCTTACTTCGTGCACCCTGGGCGATAAACAGTACCAAGATGTGACGAAGTTATTTTGGTGGCCCAACAGGAAAAATGAGGTAGCAGACTTGTGAGCAAATGCCTGAACTGCCAAAAGCGAAAGCTGAAAGGTGCAAACCCAGGGACTCGTACAGCCCCTCGAAATACCCCAAGGAAGTGGGATTCTATCTCAATGGACTTCGTGGGAGGTCACCCGCGACACGAATAGGAAAAGACAAATCTGGGTAATAGTGAATCGCCAAGACGGCGCGGTTTATGCCATGGAATAGACTTGGACAATGACACAACTGGCCAAACCCTACATAAATCAGGTAGTCAAATATCACGGGTTCCATGAAACACCGTTTCTGATTGAGACTCCAGATCCTCTCGCAATTCTGGAAATCACGGCAAACGCCAGGGACAAGATAAAATTGAGCACCGCCTTCCACCCCACTACCGACGGCCAAACCGAGAGAACGATCCAAACTCTTGAAGATACGTTGAGAGCCTATATTTTAAAATTCCAGGGAACATGGGAGGAAAATCTAGATCTGATCGAATTCTCTTACTGTAACACCCCAGATTTTTAAGCTTTTAAACTTATAATAAGGAGGTAGAATCTCATTAATCCCAAAGTATAATACAGAGGTTCGGTGCTATGCCACACCTCGGCTAGAGAACCCAGGTGCACAGGCTAACTAACTAATATCCTCAGGAATGTAAATGCATAACATGGCACGCAGGGCGAAAGGGAAACTATCTACTTCTACGCTCAGTTCTAGCGCGCTCCAGTGACTTAATTTGGCCTGAAAGCCAAATATATCTGTCAGCGAGAGAGATGCTAGTAACCCACTCCAACGCGTTGAAATCAATACATATAGATTATACGAAACCATTTGAGCATGAAGATATATCCTACGAACTCTAGCTTTTAAACCGGGAATGACTCGACAGATAAGGCTAGCACAGACACAGTTATAATAAGCATATCTAGTTCACAACAGGCAAGACAGATAAGCGCATACAATAATAGTTCATAACCCACATATACAAACCAACATAAATCTCATAGTCACATCCCCAAGATACTCATAACACAACTCTCCTTATCACATCACATAGCACACTTTGTTGGCGCCACAGGACCAATCGCATGCCCATACATGAGGGTCAGCGCATATAGCTCTGACACGGCCCCGCATCACCCTGCCTCGTATCGCAAACGGAGGGGTCGATCGCAACAGACCGATGAACCGCAGCTCATATACATGTTTGATCGCAACCAAACAGTGGACCGCAGCCCAGAGAATGTCATCTAACGTACCAGGAAAGTATGAACCGCAGCTCATATAGGAACGTTTGATCGCAACCAAACGGTGGACCGCAGCCCAAGAGTGTAAATCGGACCGCACCAGCTTCTGAACCGCAGCTCAGGATAACCAATCCGATCGCAACCGAATTGGGGTATCATGCACACATAACACATAGCAAGCACATGCAACCACATTAACACATTGGGAAGGGAGAAAGCGTATAACAAAACCTATGCGTGATCCTTCACATACTAGAATAGTCCTAAGGGTTCATACTTCTTCCACCTAGGTCAACGGATACCAATTCAACTAGCATGCAATATAAGACTCATAAACCTACGAACGGTACCCGAAATATCAAACTAGACACGGCACGATGAATGGAGTCCGTTGGACACACGGGATCGGGAAACATCAAACGTGGAAGCCGGGGTCCGAATCTGGGAGATTTCCAGCGGGTAGCCGGTGGGTGGGGGCACCCGCCGGCTGCCGCCGGTAGCACTGTTCCGGGCAGCAGGTCGCCGGCGGGCAGCTGCCCGCCCGCCGCTGCCCGCTGCCGGAGACGTCCCTTCTGCCGCGGGTAGGTGGCGGAGTCCCCTACCCCCCCACCTACCCCCCACTGACTCTTACACACAAATGCCCCGGGAACCATTGTGGAACCCGAAACCATGCTTAGACACTTACAACGCAATTAACGATCAACACGTAGACAATAACGGATTAAATACGAGAAACGTACGGCACATAACCTATCATGCTTTCTAAACATAATCAACACCCAAACATGCGATTTCCCCACGCGATACACCAAGAAGAATATCATACGATACAACATAGGCTTCTAATCACTTTATACCAACAAGAATACGATTCGTATTCTAATTACAAGATTCGGTAAGAATATCACATAAGCATCAAGAACATCACACCAAGCATCAAGACGCCAACAAGAACATCAACCTAGGGTCTAATTACTTTTACATCAACAAGAATATGGTTCGTCTTCTAATTACAGGATCGGTACAAAAAACATAAGCATCAAGGACGCATACAATTATCAAGAAACATATAATCATCAAGAACAACCATAAATTATCAAGAATCTCCCCCAATATAAGTTATCAAGATCCCCATGGGATGCATCAGCATCAACATCAATATAATCATCATAACTCATCAATACACCAATAAATATGGGGGAAACCCTAAGGGGGAATCAATAAACTATGAAAATAGGTTTTGTTGGACATAGGTTACGTCTTTAGGCCTTAATTAATTCCTTTGCTATGAAGGATCTTTTTCTTTAACTATCTTGTTTCTTGATTTCTCCTAGGGGAATTCTTTGGAAACTCTTTGGGTTGGTGGGAGGATTATTTGTGGTGGAATTCTAGGTGCTTTTAATTCCTATTTTATAGATCTAGGGGTCTTATTTTGGATCTCTAATCTTTTAGGCTAAGCGGTTGGGTTTAGGGATGAGGGTCCATGGCCCATAGTGGACCATATTAATTAACTAAAGATTCCTAATCATAATCTGAATTAGTCAAAGGTTGTACTTCTTTCTTATTCCAATAGATAACGTAGGTCTAGTCCTAGTTAGAATCCGAATAGTAAAAGGTTCCATTCTTTATTCCTAATATGGCTTAGACTCTAATTTTAGGCAAAGGTCAACGGGTTCATGGTGGACCTTATTAATTAATTAAAGGGGAACCAACATAATTAAAATCATATTTAATTATATTACTTGGATAATTAAATAATTAATCCGGGATTGAATGCTGTCACACGGGGTGTACACTTTACACAATAGCTATCACCAACGTCCGTTATGGCACCCTACGAAGCTATATGGTCAAAGTGTTGGAATCCCATATGTTGGGAAGACATGGTCAATCCAATTGACTTTGGGACCACAGTATTTACAAGACACCATAACAAAAGTCAAAACAGATACAAGAGAAAATGAATACTGAAATAGGACCGCCAGAAGTCCTACGCCGACCTTGGGAGGAAACAAGCTGAATTCTCCGCAGGAGAAAACGTTTGGCTAAAGATTTCACTCACCTAGGGAGTGATGAGATTCGGGAAAAAGGGAAGCTAAGTCCTAGATTTATTGGCCCCTACAAAATCCTGGAGGAAAGTCGGAAAACCTGGCCTACCGCTCGCATTGCCAACTGAACTAGATCGGGTACACAACGTATTCCACATGTCGCAACTAAAGAAATATGTACACGACATTACTCACGTACTACAACCTGAAATAGTGTGCTTGGATGACGCCCTATCTACTAGGAAAAGCCTATGAAAATCCTAGACACAAAGACCAGAGAAACCCGCCGGAAGACTGTAGAGATGGTTAAAGTCCTCTGGTCCAATCAAGAACCAAGGAGGCGACAAGGGAACTCGAAAACTCCATGAGGGAACGCTACTTGAACTATTCGCACAAAGTAACATAACTAGACAGAAAAAGAATTCCCCAGAAATCGTTCTTAACAACGCATCCACCATTCAGCCATGGATGCAAAAGAGACTCAGCGAGTGAACTAGCTTGGGGATTCGCTTCTCTATTTATTCCATTAAAGGAGATTCGAGAAAAGATGGAATAGGAAGACTTAGGCTACAAAATTAGATTCTACCTCATCACGTCTAAGCTTTGGGGGCAAAGCTTCTTGTTCGGGGAGGAGGGTGTTGTAAAACAACTAAACAACTAGCAATCGGAAGATTAAAAGGTAACTGGATAAACATGAATCCAAATCATGGGGTGTTATGCCACGTTCACCAACAAAGATGAACGCTACGGCAAAATCTGCATGGTTCACAACTATCCCAAATCTCACAAGTCTACAACTAAAAAAGGCACACAGGCCATTAAACAAAGTGAAGGAGCTATGCTATCGGGCACTAGACTGCGCTCTCGTCTAAATCACCTGAAAGAACACAAATAAACATGGGACGACGCCCGGTCAGCGAATAATCCCGGGTAACCCATCAATACATGTGAAATAACATACATAAGTAAGGTATAAGTTGTAAAACCATTTTCGAAACGGAATACATATATATAAGTGTAAAACCAAGAGTAAAAGCCAACATAAGACTCAACACTCTCAACAAAAACACGGGAACACATCCCAAAATCACAAAGAACAACATGACTCACAAGAAAAGTCAAGGCATGATCTATCATACACAAATAGATCGAAACCCGACAAGCACAACGCAAAGGAATAAGACTCACACAACCGACCACACATGCCAAGGCAACACATGCCTTCGTGACTACACACATCACAAGAGAAGAATTCACAACAATGGCTCCACGAGCCCTCGTGACATCACCTATCACAAGTTGATACGCCTGCCTTATGCCCGGTTCCAACCTTATGGCTACCCCAACCTTGTAACATCATTCTAACCATTACCTCTAGGACCCCTGTACTTCTTAGTCCAACATTTTCCCTCCTGGGACCGTCGTCACCTACCAACAAACCACCAACAAAACCACTCAATCAATTACACGAGAAGTACGTACACACAGCACGCAACACATTGCCTTACCCAAGAAATAGTTGAACCTGACAATAGGTCACAACTCCAAATCACATCAACGACACACGAGGACCACTAAGTACCTTGGTGATTAAGGCCCTAACCGAAATCGTGCAATCCAGGGTGCAGCCCACACCACATACCCTCATAGGAATAATCAACGGATCACAACGAAGATAGAAACAAACTCAATCAAAAGGAATGGGTCACAGCCGAACCAACAAAACGATGATAACACAAGTTATCATTCAAACCCATCGGAATGGTACCATAACAAAGTCACGTGTAATTAGACAACAAACTAGCATGCTTATAAAACGGATAAAACCAAAGGTTCAGTTCCGAGAAACACAAGATCATCACGTTCAACGAAACACAAATGTTAAAACACTTAGCACGATTCAGAGACACCAAATACCTTACATGGCTCCTTACCTATAAGTTCTAGACATACGAAACATCAAGAGACACTCAAATATTCCACAAAAGAACATCGGGAAGTCAAAAGACCAAATACCGAGTCAAAAGAATCAACAGGGAACAAATCCCTCGCAGCACCACAATACGTACCCGCGGGTAGGTCCCCACGGTACGGCCCTACCCGCGTTCCACCTGTGTACAGGCCTCCCACCTTGTGTACCCCACGGGTGTGGCTCCTACCGCCCGTCCCGCCGTGGGCTAGAAACCTGTACCACACACCAACTTGCGAAATTCATCTCCAACAGAAATTCAAGTCCAAAACATGGCCAAAATTACCCAATAGAACAAAATGACTGAATCATAGAAATGCCAAGCAATGGCTCAAAAGAACCTAAAACACAAGCTCTAGATATGCATTTTACAAGACAATGATAAACTCACTTTCATAGCAAAACAAAGTAGAAATCAAGAAATCACATATAGGTTAGAAAAATAAGATTTTTAGAGCATTGGTTACTCTTGTAGACTAAAAGCTTCACTTTACACCTTAACAAGGCTTTCCAAGGCTACCTTCCAAACCCACTTCAAGAACAAACAAAAAGATCATAAAGATCCTACCTTTAAGAAAAAGCACTAACGATGGAAACCAAAAAACACAAGATGGACATAAGATCTTACCCCCTAGATGCCATACATATAAGAAAGGCTGAATCTTGGCATGTAACCTTGGAGTCTTGGCAGGTCTCAACTTGGCCTTTGGAAGAAAACCTCTCACCTTTTAGAGAGGGTAGGAGCTAATTTAGAAATGTATTGGATAAAATGAAGATGTTCTACTAGGTAGGTTACAAACTAACACCATGTGAAAGTCAGAATGACCTTACTAAATTAGAAAGTGTATAGGAACAAGGGAACTCCTTCAAAGCTCAGTAAAACTCTTGACTTTGGGTTACTAGTCAATACTATCCCCAAGTATTTGAATTCATGGATTTTAGGAATTAATTCACCATATTGAAATAGGATTAATTTACTCAATTAATCCATTAATTGAATTTGGATTTGGGGTTGTCACAGGTGTAACACCCGTGTTTAAGTCCTTCAACCCGAATGTAATTATTAATTTAATCAAGTTAATTAAATAAGTGATGGGGGGGATTTAATCCAATTTAATTCTATTAATTAATCTAGGCCGGTCCTCAATGAATGTGGATCTTTTGCCTGAACTAGAACCTTAAGGCCGTAGGGAATAAGAGAAGTGGGCCTTGATTATTATTCAGAATTCTAAATAGGTTCCACATTAAACATATAAATAGAAGATTAGTAAACCAGATAGAACCCTTCCTCACCTCCATACTTACTCGAAATTATCTCAAGAGATCCAGCTAGGGAAATACCCCACCAGCAATCTTAGGAAGTCAATTGCGAGGAAGAATCTTTAAGGAAGAACTTAGAAGCCAAGGGGATCAACTTAAGCTAGAGGTAACACATGTCTTACAAAACCTATTTTCCTTTAATATATATGATTATTGGCTCCTTTGATAATTGTATGCATCGATTCTATGATTAAGTTTGATAGAACTTGCTAGGAATTTTATTGTGTTTATTTGGTAATCTTGGTAATCTTAATTATTCTTGATTGGGATTCATTGTGTAATCTTTATTTAATATGTCTAGAGCTTGTCTCTAGGGTTTATATTGTGAATCTCGTTGTTGGTGATGTTCTTAGTATATTTGGGTGGGTTTATGCATATCGGCTGTTGAGTCTAGGCTAGGATTTATCTTTAGGGTTGGCATATAGATTTCTTGATATTTCTTATGGTTCGGAGTGAATCTTGAACTCGTTATATGAATGATGTTGAGTCTTGAGATGTTTAGGAATCGTGTTAAATGTATTTGAATGATTCTTGGTCTAAACTCTTCGTTAATTGATCCATAGTGTTGTTATTAGTGTTAGAAGGTGTTGGCATGGTTTTTGAGTTCAAGAACGAACCCTGAGCCGGGATTGTACTTCGTACACACTAGGGGGGTAGGTGGGGGACGGTCCCACCATTAACCGTGCCCCGTACTGCCGATCTAGTGGGAGCGCGGGCAGGACTACCCGGGGCACCGCTGGAAGGAACGCCCACGCGCGGGTAGTCCACACCCACACCCACCCGTTGGAATGTGATGATGTGCTGAGTTTTTCCCCATTTGATGTCTTCCCCGTTTTCTTTGTGTCCCGTCTTACCCGTTTGTGTTTATAAGTCTCTACGAATGTTTTGAAGTACCGTTCTAGGAATTTATGTGTAGTCCATTATCATGTATTATGTGTTGAATTGTTATTGTTGATTGATTTGTTGATTGAATCGGTGATGAGAGTTGTGGTCATTGCGAAATGATCATGTGATGGATGATTTGATTGAGATTTGTGATGGTGGATGTTAGGAATTATTGTATAAGTTTTGATGAGCCAAATGTATTTCCGTAGAACCCAATTTTATTTTATTTGAGTCAGTTTTGGTCGCACAAAGTATAGTGCACACTGCCATTTTGAACGCTATATGAAGTCTACATGAAAAGCAGTTTGAAGGAAGATTAAATGACAGCCGTGGAATCATAGCTTTAACACATTTATGAAGCATACAAGTAATACAAGGTTGGAAATGGACGATATAGTAGAAGACTTTGTGAAGCATGCCCTAAATGCCGAAATGATCCTCAGTTGTGATGTCACAAAGATATCATGAATATTCAATACTATCATGATATAATGAGTCCTAATATCGGAAGGATGAGTCCTACTATCGAAAGATGACGTCACTGTGTGGTATGGCTAGTGGAATACACGTGGCAGAGACAAGACAAAAGAATTTAAGTCTTGGAGTGTATCAATATGATACCAGCCAAGATGGAAGAAGCCTTACCTACAAAAGCAAAAGGTCACAGTTTGATTCTCACCTGAAGTAATTTTGTGAAAACATAGTATTGGTACATGATATACAAAGGAACATGATATCTGGTCCATAGTACAAGGTGGAACGTGATAAAAGCTCATGGAACCTGATATATGAAGTCCATGATGCAAAGTGGAACATGATATAAGGTCCATGAATACAGGTGGAGCAATGATATGCTAATTGGTCATGACATCACCAAAAAACTATGACATCATTGATAAATTAGACAGAAGATTTTGAAGCTCTGTTTTGCCAGTAATATTTCGAGGAGAAGAAGAAGCCTGCATATTATGGAGGAAACTTTTATTATTACTCGAGGCAAGAATCAACAGATAAAATATTTGATCAACTTTGGCACATCAGATAATAATTAAAAAAGTCTATGCCAGAAATTCAATTTGAGCTCACAATTTCAAGGAAAGTTTTGTCAGATAAAAACAGAGCAACGGCAATCTACCTAAATCTTCTGAACAAACGGCGAAGTGATTTTGCAGACCAAGTTGGCAAATTGAATTGATCAATACAATTCAAATTGGACGATCAGATCGAAAGTTGATCAAACGGCAAATAGCTTTCATCTGCTATAAAATTGCCCAAGCAGACTTGAAGACAAAGCTGAACGACTGAAAAATTAAGACTATACAAGCAAGAGAAAGCAAAGCAATATTCAAATCAGAAGAGCAATTTTTGGTTACACGATTAAAATCAAGTCTGAGTGGTGAGAAAAATTGTTTTCATTGTAAATCATTACTATGGTGTAGGAAAGGGGTTAGGTAACTGGATGATTAGTAAAACAGTTTGAGTGTAGGCTTTGTGCGTAGCAATCGATCGGTAGCGGGTGGAGTAACAATTGAGTGTGAAAAACCCGGAGAGGAGCGTAGTTTGTGCGTAGATCTGTGTTGTAGAGATACGCTTGTGCGAAGCTACTCGGGAAGCAGAGTAACAAGATGAGCTTGCGAAAAAACTTGGTGAGTGTAGCTTTGTGCGAAGCACTTCGGAGAAGTGTCGGTTGGGCACTTATTCATTATTGTAATCTGGGTGTCGAAGAATAGTGTTTCCTCCTTGGAGTGAAAGGATGAAGAGTGGACTAGGAGGAAACCACTCACTTCTTCTATACATTTGGGTGTAAATGTTTGTACTTGTTAATGGAAGTCTTACTTAAAGACTTTTGACGAACGTCGCGACCGAAGGAATATTTTGGGATATTCATCACCAGCAAGGACAAAAATATTAACAAATAACAATTGGTGGGCTAGAAGAATCAAATTCCATTTGGTGTTCGATGAAAGCAAGTCAATGAAGTCAAAGATAAAGGGAAGTAATTAAATTAAATTATTCTAACAATATCTTTGAGGGAAATGTTGTTACAGGATTTCGGAGAAACAAATAACGTGAGGTACTCATCAATTTGAGTCAATGCCCACTGGACACATGATGGTACCAAACGTGACCGCACCCGAAGTTTCACCCGAAATAGAAGAAATCTCAGCAGATGAACCTGAAGGTATACCCGTCAACAGTACTCAAAAAATGAAATTCAACAAGTGACACAACAAGTGGAATTTCAACAAGAAGGAAATCTCGACCAATGAGTGCTCAACCAAATCGAAAGTGGCTAAGAAGTCACACACATGACTTAGTCATTGGAGACCCGAGAGACGGAGTTAGAACACGATCATCTACAAAGAATCAACAAGAAGCAATGTTCTCATGCTTTCTATCGCAATTGGAACCGAAACCGAAAGAAAATGATGAAGCTCTAGCCGATTCAAGTTGGCATAGATGTCAATGCTTTTTTTTTTTTTTTTTTTTTTTTTTTTTTTTTTTTTTTTTTTTTCCAAGAAGAATTAGATCAATTCAAGCGCAACGACGTTATGGGAACTTGTTCCAAGACCAACGCACCAAATGTAATCGGCACCAAAATGGGTCTTTAGGATACAAAGCAAACGAAGATGGCGTCATTGTTAGGAATAAAGCAAGATTAGTCGCAAAGGGGGTATATCAACAAGAAGAAGCATAGATTCTTGATGAGACATTGGCCCCCTGTGCACGACTCGAAGACAATCTGGATATTCTAGCATATGCCAGCCTATAAGAACTTCACAGTGTATCAAGTATGGACGTAAAAAGCGATTTCTTTAATTGCGCTTATCTTGAAGAAGAAGTTTACGTTGAACCAACACCCGGGGATTTGAGGTAAAAGGCGTGGTGATCAAGCTACAAACTCAGAAAGGCTTGTATGGTGTTGAAACAAGCTCCGCGGGCCTTGCGTACGATACCTTGCTCAACCTTCCTAATTGGTTGTGGATTCACCAAGGGCCTTGTCGATAAAACCCTCTTTAGAATTTCAAAGAAAAGGCTCATATTTTATTAGTGCAATATTTATCGTTGATGATATTATTTTTGGAAGCACTAATGTTTCTTTGTGTGAGAAATTCTCCAAGCTTATGCCAGAACAGATTCGAAAATGGAGCATGATGGAGAAGACTACTTTTGGACTACAAGTCAAATAGCTCAAAGAAGGAATTTTTCGTGAATCAAGCCAAATATTACAAAAGTTCTGTATCAAGAAATTTGCGGCTAGATGGAAAATCGTCAGTCAAAATTCCCCATGAGTACTTCTCAAAAAACTGCGACAAAGATGATGAAAGGCCAAAGGACGTTGACTCAAACGATGTATCGAGGACATGATTGATCGCCTGCCTATATCTAACCGCGAGCAGACCAGTACATATCTTACTCGGTTGGAGTACTGCGCGAGATTTCAATCAAAGCCCTAAAGAGAGTCATCTGATTGCCAACAAAGAAGATAATTCAGATATAAAGGGAACAATCAATGTGGGTTTATGGTATCCCAAAGAAGGAGATTTTACACTAACTGTTATCATATGCAGG
The DNA here is from genome assembly GCA_009835305.1 of Ipomoea purpurea. Taxonomy (NCBI): domain Eukaryota; kingdom Viridiplantae; phylum Streptophyta; class Magnoliopsida; order Solanales; family Convolvulaceae; genus Ipomoea; species Ipomoea purpurea. The sequence goes on along the minus strand of VALG01004736.1, from coordinate 5,690 downwards.
ATCTTTGCAGGGTGTTAAAAGACCGAAAAAGTACCTCAGGGACATGCCAGTTCATTTAGGAAGATTGGTCTCTTGGTTCAGCAAGCAAACAAAAACTCCATAGCTACGAGCACTTGCAGAGGCCGAATATATTGCCAGCTGGGCGTTGTTGTGCCAATTTTGTGGATGAAGCAACAATTACTGGATTATGGAATTAAATGCGAAACATGGTTTAGTATTTTATGTGATAATACTAGCGCAATTGCAATAACGCAGAATCTTTAGGGCCTTCACTCGCCGAACAGAACACACGACGGTACGACATCACTTATCATTACGAGGATCCACGTTCGAAAAGAAAGATTGAGGATCGATCATGTTCCCACAGAAATCAAATTGCCGACATTCTACACAAAACCGTTGTGGGTGAATCTCGTTTTGCATTTTGTGCAACTCTAAGGCACGAAATGGGAAGATCTGAAATGAGCTAAGTTTTTCGAAATTCTCTTTAATTCGAAAAATGTGTGTACGTATATTTGCATGAAATTTGTTACCTATGTGTTCTACGTGATTTAATTTAATTAATGTGGTACAATTTATTTGTGTACATGTTAGTAATTTTTATCTTACGAACTTAGGTACGTAGAAGTCAAATTATTTGCTCTTATATTTTAATTGATATAAGGGAGAGTGAATGGAAGGAATGCATCATGATAGCAATTGCATAATTGAGGGGAATCACTGCTAAGCTAAAAATATATGCAATTTTCTCTGACAATCTGAACAAGCATCTGCTTTAATTTTAATTTTAACCTGCCTAAGTCAAATTTAATGTGATTTGTCTGACATCAATTTTTATCTTATTTGTTTAATTTAATTTTTTGATCGCTCAATTTTAATTCTCAGATTTTTGGGTTTATCAGATTAAATTGTTAGCATGAACAGTTTATTGCACTAACAATTTTGTGTCGAAGAATTTTTTTGCTCCATGAACATGTACAGGTGGCAACGAATTGAAGCTTAATTTTTGGCGCAATGTACCCACAAATGGAGTATAAAAATCTGAGTTGGCAAATTTAAATCAGTGAAAGTTCGAAGATGCCCTCAAATTGTTATACAATCTCTCTATTCACTAAAGGGCAAAATAGTAATTTGCTAGGCATTTATTTTGCCAAGAAAAAAGGGAAAATGAAAAAGACATCATCTTCTTCCTCCTCCTCTCTCCACCGCCGGCGCATGCAAGAAGAACAATGAGCTCAAATATCTCTCAATCTACAAACACCACCCCAAAATTCCTACAAAAATCTCTTCTACACACAAATACCCATTACCCACCCTCACCATTAACCTAGAAATCTCTCAAAACCAAAAACCCATTCCCTCCTACCCAATATTTCGGACTGCCGAAATAGTACCCAAAAATCCCACCCCAAAATAATCCTAAATTGTTCTACCAAGATGGAAGATGCTCAAAATCCAATTGAAGTTGAAGGATCGAAGAAACAACAAGGGTGATACGTGGAATGATCTTGGACTTAGAAGACTACCACAAATGTGTCCAAAACAAGGAGTTGGGGGTAAAATTCTAACCTCTCTTGAAAATAGTGGGTTATTGAATTTTGCACATTCAAATATGATGGGTTTTATCAAAATGAAGTAGTAGAATTTTATAAGCATGCATTCGTGAAAATGGTGTTATATATATTCTACTGTTGGAGGAATTATGTTGAAAATTGGGTTGAATGATGAGAAATAAATTTGGTTTGGAGGAGAAGTTGTTGAAGGTAGAAGATCATGTTTCGATTTAAATGATTTTTGGAGAGAAATAAAGCATGAATCGGCTCAACTTGAGACTTGCAATGGTGGAAATAAAGTGTTGTTAAAGCATGAATATGGTATGCTACTTGATATTGTGCACAATCTATTGAATGCAAATATTCTAGTAGGAATTATTTTTCAATGAAGAATTTGCCTTTGATGCATGCCATTGTGAATGTTGTTGCCGTTGATTGGGGAAGGTTTGTATATGGCCGAATGGTTGATCAAGTTACGCTATCCAAACCTTTGGTGAATGGGAAGTTTCCAAATGACATTGGTTATGGGTTTTTGTTGTGGAGTTTTGAAGTCTAAAGGTGTTGCCCTATAAAATCCAACTCATACAAAACCAAAACTACATCTTCGAACACCAAACCCATTTGATCCTTCCATAGCACATATCCGAAAACGAAAACCGGCAAAAACAACAACCGATCCTTAGCCAAAAAAGCCTCATTCAATTCGAGTGTCAGCTCATGGAGTCCAACACTCAGGATGGGTAATGATGACTGTGAGTAGCCACCCTTTTATACACATACCCACACCCGTATACCCTCCACCCCAAACCCGATGAAGAAGTTGTGTTACCAAGCAAAGTTGAAGTGTTGATAATATTCCAACTTTATGGGCAAGTGGTTGAATGATTAAAGATTTGAGCGTGTGAAGTTGTGGAGAAATTGGGAGACTAAGTATCATAATTCGGGTTGCCATTTCTATAGTGACCGAATAGCTGAATTAAGAGGAATTTGCTCTAACTTGGATTGGAACACTTAATCTGCTACGCCGACTAGATTATCGGTGATCAAGAGTGTTTTCTTAAGAAAAGTTGCTATTAGTCGAGGAAAGCAAGTGGCTCAAGATGCTCCGAAAAATTGTCGTTTGAAACAATGGATGGATTTGCTAGAAATGATATAGCCGAGCAATTGCTATTTCAAGGCAAGAAGTTCACGGCACACATGGAGAAACATCACACTTGAAGGAAAATGAATGGTGGAAGTTTGCAAGACTTGGACCCATTTCCTTCGCATATTGGGATGACAATTTGAGTTTTGATGTAATCTCACCCCACACGGCCAATTATGCAACAAATTCCATGAATGAAAATTTAGGTGATGATGGTGGTGATGAAACCGAATGGTGATCAAGGGAATGAGCTACAAATTGAAGTCTCACCATTACCACTTAGCCGTGCCGAGCCAATTATTTTTGCAACCACCGAAACCAATGGAGTCAACATTTGGTGAGCCATTGTGTCTTGAAGATGCACCGTACGTGGAACAACCGGAATCCTCAACGCCGAGACAACACGACAAGAATCACACAAGGAGGTACATTTCCAACTATTGATATTAATGCCTTGAAAAATTCTATTAATTGGAGATGTACGAAAGGAACTTGAAGCAATGAGAAAAGATGTTTTTCAAGAGTTGAGAAAGTCCAAAATCAATTTGGTAGTGTTGAGACCAAATTGGATGACTTTCACAAGGAAGCATATGGTAAGGTCGAATCCTTGTTACTTGGACAAGGATCCATTCAAGGCGAAATGGCCGAAATGTCTAAAGGGCAAGAAGAAGGAAAATAGAGAGGTCTTGAAAATGTTCCTTGACTTTGGAAAGAAATGAACGGAAGGTGAATCAAGGCTAAGATTAGTAGAGACCCAATTGAAGTCTCTACTACATCAAGTTGGCGTGAACAATGATCTATTGGTTGGAGTACAAGCAAGGCAAGACAAAGCTTCGGCGAGTTTTCAAAGTTATGTTTATGCTGCCGAAAAGGGGGAAAGAGCTATAGGAGCCCCAAGCCATTTGGTGAACCATCTAATTGGACCATCAACACAACGTCCATTTGTTGAATTGGTTCGAACCCAAGTGCAACAAGAGGAGTCACACCCACGCCGAGAGGAGCTCAAGGCCGAGGGAAAAGGAGAATCATGGATTATTTGTGACCGCTCAAAGCGGACTTTCCAAGCCAACAAGAAGGCCAAAGATCTTCACCATCAAGATCTATTTATGAAGAAAATAAATTGAAGCTTGTACAAGAGTTGGAGTCATTCTTTGGACACTCAAGCAACCAAATGGTAGATGGAAGATCATTTGAAGAATGTGTTGCGTGGTAATCAAACCGGAGTGTTGCGAGGAGAAAATATTCACGAAGCTTATGGTAATTATGTTACCGAACAAGTCACCGCACCATACCAACTAGAAGAAGGAGAAGGACAAGACTTCAAGAAGTTGAGAGCACATGTGAATGTCTTAATTGGCAGAGAGGTAAAAATTTGAAACCTCAATTTTTTGGTGTACATAATAGCTAGCTTGTTCGAATTATGCTTTTGGTACAAGTATGAAACTGCTAGCATGTGGTTTATCTCCTTATTCTTATTTTATTTGTTTAATTGCTTTAAAGTCACAAGATTTTAAATTGGACTTAGTAATTGCATGTGAGGCATATAATTGAGAATAAAATGAAAGGGGAAAGAAAAATTAAAAGATAAAAGTCAATACGCAACCCGCGTAATAGTCTCAATATATGTTTAGGACCGTCCAAAATTAAAATCTCTAGGTCTTAAATGTGTTAAACCCGTCAAATGGCTAGTCGCAATAAAATTGGACAAAAAGATTATTTTTCGAAATTGACATAGCCAAATGACTTGGGTATAAGTTTCGGCATCATCAAAAAGGGGAAATTGTTAGGAATATATTGTATAAGTTTTGATGAGCCAAATGTATTTCATAGACCCCAATTTTATTTTATTTGAGTCAGTTTTGGTCCACAAAGTATAGTGCACCACTGCCATGAAGCCTACATGAAGTCTACGTGAAAAGCAGTTTGAAGGAAGAATAAATGAGAGCGGGATCATAGCTTAACACATTTATGAAGCATCAAGTAACCAAAGGTTGAAATGCTTGAGATGGTAGAAGACTTGATGAAGCATGCCTAATGCGAAATGATCTTCAGTTTGAATCTCATTAGAAGCAATTTTAGATTTGCTATAGTGAAAGAGAAATATCAGGAGATGATGTCACATCATGATAGTAATACTATCATGATATAATATTTTTGTATCGTGAAAATTAAGTTATCGGATGTTGATGTCACTACTATCGAAAGATGACGTCACTGTGTGGTATGGCTAGTGGAATACACGTGGCAGAGACAAGACAAAAGAATTTAAGTCTTGGAATGTATCAATATGATACTTAGCTGAGATGGAAGAAGCCTTACCTACAAAGCAAAAGGTCCACGGTTTGATTCTCACCTGAAGCAATTTTGTGACACCATAGTATTGGTCCATGATATACAAAGGAACATCATATCTGGTCCATGGTACAAGGTGGAACGTGATAAAAAGCTCATGGAACCTGATATATGAAGTCCATGATGCAAGGTTGAACATGATATAAGGTCCATGATACAAGGTGGAGCATGATATGCTATTGGATCATGACAGAGCATGATTATGCTATTGGATCATGACATCACCAAAAAGAAACTATGACATCATGATAAATTAGACAGAAGCATTTTGAAGCTCTGTTTCTGCAGAATATTTCGAAGGAGAAGAAGAAAGCTGATATATGGAGGAAATCTTTTTATTACTCGAGCAAGAATCAACAGATAAAATATTTTGATCAACTTGGCACATCAGATCAATAATTCAACAAAAGTCATGCCAGAAATTCAAATTTGGAGGCTACCCATTTCAAGGAAAAGTTTTGTCAGATAAAAGAAAAGCAACGGCAAATCTACCTAAAATCTTCTGACAAACGGCGAAGTGATTTTTGCAACCAAGTTGGCAAAATGATTGATCAACTACAATTCAAATTGGACTATCAAGATCGAAAGTTGATCAACGGGCAAATAGCTTTCATCTGCTATAATTGCCCAAGCAGACTTGA
>VALG01004734.1:0-11185 GCA_009835305.1 Ipomoea purpurea | reverse complement strand
AAACCGACTCTATCAAAGAGTATAAAATTCCGAAACTTGCGACATTAGAAGCCTTAAACCCTTTCTTGAGTAGGCGCGGTGGCGGGGAGAATAGCTCGTGAGGAGTAAAGCCGCAATCTACTGAATCGCAACCGTATAAGGGATTTGGGTATTTAGGTAGATAATGAACTACAGACACCATCAAAACAAAGGAATTTTAGTATTAGAAGCAATAATATACAATGCACAATATACTAGGTTACATTTGGAGATGTCCCAGATCTTCTAAGAAAGGGAGGAGAGGGGTATTTAAGATAATACTGGATGATCTACAAAACCTTAATATGCGTTGACTTCCATTTCTTACAAAACTTAAAAAATTATTCTTTGGATCTCTTAACAGGGTTATATAACTATCCTTTCGCCACCGAGGATCGACGGGGATTTTTGCGAGAGGGTCCAACTAAAGATATTGGCTAGGAGGATTTTACTTTAGCTAATTTAATAAGGTGAAGACTCGGAAACTACGGAACAGTACCTTCGAACATTTCATAATATATACTGAGGGCATATGGTCGACGAGCTTGCGGTGAGTTCCGGCTGGGGAATGAGGGGGGACAGACGGGGTGCCTAAGGTGGTGTGGTGGGTGGTGAATTTACGGGAATAAACTATACTAACGGCTACGGGTGGTGAGGGGTGTCAAAAGCCGGTGGGTTTCCCGTATGTATCGACAAATCCGAGCGGTTAAGTGTATTGGTAGATGGAGGAATCCGGGTGAGGAGAGCCACCCCCGACAAGATTGAATTGTCCAGAACTTTCGGATATTTCTTAATAAAGTTAGACCGTAAGGATGCAGTAAGGTCAGTTTACGACAGATGAGAGGCACTGACGCGGGATGGAGGTGGAGGCTGTTTTACCCTACGCCTCCCTGCGAAAACTGAAGAATATGAGAGGTTGGTTTGTCTTCGGACGAGGGGGTTAGGGGTTAGCAATTAAACTATATTTGGTTAGATTGGGGGGGTTCCCGTGAAGCCCCGGGCCCCGCGCTCAACGCGGTAAGGCCCCCCCTGATTCGTTGTCACCGATGAAGTCTGCGCCCCGGATAACGTTGTAACCAAGGACCAAACCTTATGCTAGACACTTCAGACGGCAGACTAAGCGAGCAACCGTAGAAAATTAACGGATCGAATACCGGGGGAAACAAATGAGGCACATAACCTTATCGATGGTGTTTCTGAAACATAGGATGCAACACCAAACATGCATTTCCCACTCCGAGGTAATCACCACAGGAATAATACATTAGAAGGTGAATCGCTCGGCCAACCGATTAAAAACGTTACTACATATTGGGGGTGGTGGTGGTGCTAAATCACTTAAGTAGTGCCAACAAGCAATACGATAAGTCCTCATAATGCAAGAATTCGTAGGTAACAACAAATAAGGCATGGCAAGAACATGCACAACATTATTCGACCCCGGGGGGGCATTATAGAACATTCATACTACCATCATCAAGAATCTTTTCCACGCCATTAAAAGATAATATACCATCGAAGGAAATAACAATGTAAGGGGAGGGCAGAGAAACTCCAATATGCATTCAAAAAGATTATCCAAAGATTCTTTATTGGAATCATTATATCCAACACCAATAATATCACTCACCAACATACATAAACACAATAACTAACCTGGGAAACCTAAGGGGCAACATAAATATATAATAGGTTTGTTGAAGAGCAGGTGGTACTCCTTAGCATATTAACCAATTCGGTATATACGTAAGGAACGGGATCTTTCTTAACTTCTGATTCCTGATAAGGGGGCGAATCTTGGACCTCTTATGGATGGTGAAGATTATTGTGGTGGGAATTCTTAGCTGCCCTCCTAACTTCCCTCCTATTTATTTAATATGAGTGGCCTGCTTTTAATGACGTCTAAGGTGAGGGCCTGGAATGGTATTTGCAAGGTTACAATTATAAATTCCTTATAGGTGTGGACATTGCGAAGATAAGCTAGGGCTTGTTGTTAGGATAAGTGACCAATTTTTACACTCCTCATTGTATGCGGTAAACTCATTTTGAAATCTTCTTTTTGCTAAATATACATGCGAATAGAGACACACGTAAGTCATTTAATAATCTGAATTGAGTTAATTTAATCAGAGCTCTTTTTAACTTTATTCCTAATAGTTTTATTAATTTTTCTTATTTATTATGTACAAACTATATGTTATGGTATTATGGCCAGGTTCAACGGTTCATTATTTAGTTTGGAAATGCTCACTATTTTAAATTTATAATCTTATATAATACATGATAAAGGTGATCTTAGATAATACACTCTGGTATGAATTACATATTTAATTTTTGTATCTGAGGTTTATTTATTTTTTTGAATATAAATGGTAAACCTATATACCAAATTTATAATGTTTAAATATCATTATTTAATCCTTATTTAGGAATTTTAATTGTACAGTGTTAGGAATACAGGCTATAAAAGCAATTTTCTTTACAAATATTTTTTATATTTTAAAAACCGTTAACTGTGATAGGGAATTAGGATATGGCCCGTAAAGGATTGTCAATATGATCCACGTTGGGTCGAGAAAGTAATATAAAAAAATGCGCGCGCTTAATACGCTCAAACGGAGTTAGTTTATTGCTGATTCGCAGTCAGTAAACAATGTCGGGGTTAGGGTGCGGAAGATGACTTCTGATTATCCCTCAAACTGCGCTACCCATCTAGTGAATGTGTTAATAACTTTTTCTAATTATTTTTCCTCCTATGATCAAATAATAAGAAGAGAAAATAGTAACACCAAATCAGGTGAGTAACAGAACTTTTGTTTTACAGTAGTGAGACGAAGTAGAGGTCACACGAATAATAAACCTCTGCAACCACCGTTCTATGAAAGCATCCCCTCTCGAATAATACATCTCGTACAATTTTTGTTTTGAATTTTGATGCCTGCCTAGGCAGTGATTTATGTATACTAATGTTCACTCCATCAAACATTGATGAAGAACATTATTCACACGGCCTCCTTCGATTTATGTACTAAACTTATTCTCAAAGTAGTTTCGATGAACTGTATCCTGTGGATGTTTCGCTTTTTATTAATTGTTTATCTATATTTACCTTTTTTTTTTGTGATTGATTTTATAATGTGAATTCAACACATCATATAAATACTTGGTAACATATCCAATTTAAATTGAACTTTATTTGGTGCATCTAGTATGTCGACAGATCTCCTTGATTCAAAACATATATTTCTCCAACTTGAGAGCCTACTTTATTACATGTGTAAAGCATCCTCCCAGAGTCAAATCCTTATTGTATATTCCTAAATGGTAGTAAAATAGAGAAATAGTGACTGTCCACATATGTAAAGCATCTGAAACATATTTGTTCTATTCACAGTTCTCGAAAAAATTCCATTCACTCAACGGGAATATTTACCCTCTCTCTCAGAGTTGATGAGAATTACTTGAATGTAAAAATATGGTTTAGTACGTGTGGGTGATGAGACGTTTCTTTTTATGACAAAGCTTCGGCATTTCAAATCGCTTTGTAGGACAGATCAATCTCTTGGGCTGTTCAAAGTCCGTCATTGGCGGAGTCGATGAGGGTCAGTTTACTTTCACAGTGTGTTCCCAAGGACGGGCTAGCGAAGGCAGAGTTTAGAAAAGCGATCGTCGAAGGAGTTTCCCCACTGGCGAAAACTCAGATACCGAACTATGTAAAGATACTTCATACCGAATTCGTCTCCCGTCCGATGGAATCGTAGCAGGATAGAAAGAAAAAACTACAGAAGTTCCTTTATCCACATTAATTCATCTGATTGATCAATTTGAAGTAATCTCTGTGTCACATCATCGGACAAGAGAGGGCGGCAAGCAGTGAGCGTTGTCCCGTTCTAGATATGTTCCCATAACGCTTCATGTGACCATACTTCCTCACATCTCTCCCTCACATATAGGTACCTCGCGATTGAGAAGATTTTCCTGTCTGTGGTACTGTCTGTGTCTTGCTCCGCGCAGTCTAGAGAATGACTAGTGTTCGAAGAAAGGTCCTGTCTCAACCTTGATAGAGTTCTGTCCTTTATATTGGGTCTGGTAGAATTGCCTTGAATCTGTTTCTGTTTGAACCTTTTTAAATCTTCTCCGAAATTTTTGGAGAATAGCTAAAGGTTGCATCATCAACTCATCTGTTGTCAGATCTCGAAGTCCACACAAAAGCTACGACTTCCTCGGTTTGCTCCAAATCATCATCAGCAGAACTTTCCAGTTCATATGTTGCAAGCTTCCCAGAGTTCATCCAACAGTCTCTTCCCAACCTGTTGTGTTCTGAAAGCAGTTACTTCATTCGGATCTGTAGGTAAAGTCAAGGATTTTTTGACAACTCTCTTCATCAGTGAATGGTTCCCCAAAGAACGAGCACGTTCATCAGTCGAACCTAACGTGAAAAGAATATTTGTCTTCAATCATTCTGAGTGCTTCAAATCTGACAGCACCATCATTGTAACTTTGACTGCTGAATCCACTGTACCTTTCAAACCTGGTTTCAAGGATTCCACATACCGTTAGCCTCCTTCACTCCTGTAACAAGTGTGAAAACAGATCATGAAGAGTTATCTTTCAACACACACACCATTTGAGGGGTTCAACTGCCTTGTGTGCAGTTTATCATGTTAGGCATGCATGGGTTCTTTGCGTCATGTGGCAAGTCTCCATAGCTTATCCACTACTCCTTCTTACGAGGCAGAAAGGGGCTCTCACCCAGTAGGACGGTCGATAAACCACTGTATACTGTACTTGAAAATATCTCCATACGAGCCTTTCCAGAAAGAGTAGTTTGACCATGCTTAGTCTGGTGGTTTTCATACCGCGTCCATTCCCTGAAACCAATAACTCCAACAAACAGACAGACAGACCTTGCACAAAGATAGAGAGATGCAACTAAAAAGTAGCCCTTTCGGATCAAGCACTATGAACTAAAAGCTCTGATACCACATGTAATTCTTGCAATCTCATTTTAGGTAACACGATAGAACTAGTTGACTGAATTAGATACTGATGAATGCAGTAGATTAAGCAGTAAATAGTAATGGAGAAGAATAGCTCACAACAAAAGACAAAGACACAAAGTGTTTTTACCAATTCGATACGGGTATCTAAACGCTGGGACGATCACCATCAGGGCCCGCAATCACTAAAATCAATCCAATGTCAGCAAAGGTTAGATATCAATAATCTTACCGCAAGTGCCCAAACAAGTACAAACCCGTCTAAACAGGTTTAGTGGATTGTTGAAAGATGGAGAGTCATGCAACAGAAGTCAATGAAATCCCGTTCACTGGAGAGCCAACCTGATCGCAGTCCACCAAGCGCCTATACAACGTGTACCATAACAGGTGAGTGGCTTTATGCCCTTTTGTTTAAGCGCAGTAAGTCTTCTCCCAAGTTCATGCATCTTAATCACCTTGAACATTCGGTGAGAAGATGCATGCCAATCAAAGATCTATTCTCATCTAGCAGGGTATGTGAGGTTTCTTCGCTATTTCGTCGGTAACCGCTAGTTCTCTTCCAGACGGTACTATAGATCCTTCAATAACACCTCCCCATGGATGGTCTTTGATGTAGAAGTAGGACTGTAAAGGAATGTAATCATTAGATCGTCTTAGCAGATTAGGTCCATTACCTATTTGAAGAACGCCCATCCCGTTTTCCATAATTAGTCTCGAATACCCGCCTCGCCCCACACCACGGAACCAACTTCCCAAATCAGATCTCAGTGTCAGTTCTCTGTGTCTGCTTCGATGATCAGTCACTCTGAGACCACCACGGACAACCATAACTACTCCTTACAGTATGCCATAAAACATTGCATATAATCAATGGGTTTGGTTTCTTGAACACTAAACCAACAAACAGCATATGAAGCGGTCTTCGTTAAGCTTTCTTCTTTCATTGTTCGCCCTAAGGGGATTCTTGGCAATTCTTGTGGCGTGAGAGATTATGGCTGGTGAAGGCACTCTAGGTCTCTAATATCCTATTTAACTGTTACATTAGAGACTCTAACCGGCTGTGTCAACACCCGATCTCTTCAAACGACATTTAAAACTTGTATGTTAACAGGGAAATTCTATTAATTCCATTCCAAACTCGAACGACACAAGTCACCCGGGCGTCCTATGCCCCGACACCTGAGCTAGAGAACAGGTGCAACAGGCTAACTAACTAAATCCATGAAAGCGTAAATGTATAAACAATGGCACACAACGAAAGGAAACTACTACTTCTACACTTCAAGTTCAGCGCGCTCCAGTGACTTATTCTCTGTGCCTGAAAGCCAAATATATAACTGTTCAAGCGAGAGATGCTGGTAACCACTCCAACGCGTTGAAATACAATACATATATATATAATATATTATAATATATATATATATATATAGCTATTATATAATAATATATAATATATATATTATAAAATATATAGATATATATATATATAATAATATACGATGAAACCATTTTGAGCATGAAGATATATCCTACGAACTCTATCTTTTAAAACCGGAATAACTCGACAGACAGAGCTAAGCATAGGCAAGTTATATCAAGCATATACAGTTCGCACACAAGCAAGACAGATAAAGCTGAAGCACATTAATAATCCTAACCCAGCATAACATCCCCAACATAACCCCATAGTCACATCCCCAAGATACACACAACCACAATACATCCATATCCATCACATAGCACACTTTATTGGCGCCACAGGACCAATCGCATGTCCAATACATGAGGGTCACGCATATAGCTCTGACATACGGCCCGCAGTAAGGCAACACGGAGGGGTCGATCGCAACCGACCGATGAACCCGCAGCTCATCATAGTTTGATCGCAACCAAACAGTGGACTGCAACCAAGAGTATGTCATCTAACCACAACCAGGAAATATGAACCGCAGCTCATGTAGAAACGTTGATCGCAACCAAACGGTGGACGCAGCCCAAGAGTGTAAATCTGACCGCAGCCAGCGTCCTGAACCGCAGCTCAGGAATAACCAATCGATCGAACCGAAGGGTACATGCACACATAACACATAGCACCACATGTAAACCATAATACACATTGGGAAGGGGGAGAAATGTATACAAAAACCTATGCGTGATCCGTCAACGGGATACCAATTCAACTAGCATGTAATATATAAGACTCATAAACCTACGAACGACCCGAAATATCAAACTAGACACAGGCACGATAGACGGAGTCTGTTGGGACACCACGTCGAGGGTCAGGGAACATCAAACGAGGAAGCCAAAATCCCAAAGTGGAGTATTTTCCAGCGGCTTAGCCGGTGGGTGAGAGGTCACCTGCTGGCAATGAAGATTCCGGGCAGTAGGTACCCGGCGGGCAGCTGCCCGCCCGCCGGCTGCCCCCTGCCGGATGCTACGATTGGCCGCGGGTAGGTGGTGGGCCCTACCCCCCACTGACTCTTTTCATCACAAAACGTCCCGGGAACCTTCGTGGAACCCGAACCATGCTTAGAAAGCTTTCAAGACCAATTACATAACGACAACCCACGTAGACACATAAGAATACAAAAGGCAAGGAACATACTCACATAACCTATCATGCTCTAAACGTAATCAAACACCCAAACAGTCGATCCCACCCCATACACGCAGAATACTATCATCATACATAACCTAGGTTCTTTCACTTTAAATCACAAGAATACAATGTCATCTTCTATATCGAACGATTCGGTAAGAATATCACACAAAAGCAAGAATCATAGCAATTATCAAGACATCAATTATATCAAGAAACGCCAATATATCGATCAAGAACACAGGTCATAATAATCAAGAATCTCCATCATCAGATCATCAATAGCACCCATCGGAACATTCACACCAATCATCAATAATAAATCTCAAATCATCAATAATTAGATAAATGGGGGGAAATCCTAAAGAGGGGAATCATAGCTATGAAAAGGTTGTTGGAGACATGGGTTTAGCCTCTTAGCATTAATTAATCATTGCTTGAACCGGGTCTTTCCTTAAGCTTTCTTGCTTTCTGATTTCTCCTAGGGAATCTTGGAATTCTTGTGTGTGAAGATTATTTGTGGTGAAAGATCTAGGTGGCCTCCTATATGCATATTTATATATTTAAGACTCTTAATTAGGGCCTGAATGGTATGGGTTTACTAATCCTATTCCATATAGGACTAAGACTTGTTTTAGGGAAAAGGGTCCATGGTCCATAGTGGACCATATTATTAATTAAGAGAATCATAATCATTATCTGAATAGTAAAATGCCTACTTCCTTTATTCTAATGGATAACTAGGTCCTAGGATTCCTAGTTAGAATCCGAATAGTAAAGGGTTCACATTCTTTATTCCTAATAGGCTTAGACTCTAAGTTAGGCAAGGGTCCACGGTTCATGGTGGACCTTATTTATTAATTAAAGGGAAACCTAACATAATTAAATCCTATTTAATTATATTAACGGGATTAATTAAATAATTAATCCGGATGAAGGCCGTAATACGGGGTGTTACACTCTCCCCCCTTACGGAAGCTTCATCCCCGAAGCTTAGAAATCATTGCAGGGGTAACGATTCAAGAGTAGAATGGTGGTCCTATGGAGGAGGCATTTTACGGGGAAACTGTATAATGTATGTCTATGTGTGTTGGCTTTTTAGGACAAGGTGAATTCAGGAATTAGGAATCAAGGTTTTCAGGTTGCAACTTGGGTTGTGAGGTTGCCACCTTGTTGGAATCATTAAAACATGGAATCACGAACGGGGGTTTGAAGGGTATAAAGGGTTTTGAAATAAAGAGGAGGCCGATTTTCCGAGGGAGGGAAAGGAATTCGGCTAGGACGAGTTAAGGGTTCTCGATCTCAAGTAAATAATCTGGTTTGATGCTTTGATCATGATGCCTCGACGAGCTGATGATCCTCCTTTCGTGTTGGCAGTTGCTTGACTTTAAGATCCTTGTTAGACCTTGCTTCCCAGGCTAAGGTTTCATCCTTCTCTTCTACCTTGAGGGAATTTCCCGTGGTGATTTAACACTTACTTCTTTAATGCGTCCAAGGTCTTGACCAAGTTGGGTCAACCAAGCCAATCTTTTAGGGCGCACTTCCCAAATTCTTCCAAAAGTCTCTTGGGAGTCGATGAGACTTTGGGTTGACTTTCTCTTCTTATTGAATTTCATCTCCTCTTTAGTGGATGAAATTCTTAGAAGACTTCGTGTCTTACCCGAGGTTCTGGCTTGTTGTGCCCTTTTGTGTTACTTTTAATGATGAAGGTGTCCTTGGCATGCTATTTTCTTTCTTGAAACGCAGTCGGTTACCAAATCTCGTTGTGGGATACTTGGTGACTTTACGAGTCATCTTATTTCCTTGTGGGTCCTTAATGACCCTTGAGTCTTGGCACAAGTGTGCTCTTTACCCTTTTAATTAGCACCATGGACCACGTAGTTCTTAATTCCATAAAACTTGTAAGGAGCCTATGATTTGCTTGAACGATATCCATGGTTTGGAGGAGTCCCAGTCCATCCTTAGCATTTTGACTTTAAGGTCTTCGCGGGTTCTTAGCACGATTCCAACTCGCTCCTTGGTTTGCGCAATCCTTTACGCAAACATCCCTAGTCGGTTGTATCGTAGAATCCGACTTCAATTACTCCGTGCAATGCAATTGATTGTGATTTTCCGATGGTGCCTCGTGCGTCAAGGTCTTTACGTAGGATGACATGTTGGTGGCCCATGGTTCCCTTTACCCAGAGCTCATATTCACCAATCCGGGCACACAAGTGCGCCACGAATAATAAAATGAGGGGTTAAGAAATTAGCACATTGACCAGTGGCCGCGGTGCGGTCGTTCCGCCTGCCAACACCTTGCAGGGACCCGTCCAAGGTCCCGCCAAAGTTCCCGTCAAGGACCCGTTAGGGTCCCATCCCAAGGTCCCGTTGGGACCCACGGGAAAGTGATTAGGAAGAGTCAATTCCTCCGCGAAAGACCCCAAGAATCACAGATTCATGTCCCAACAAGTCTCAGGCCCTTGTGCACAATAAAAGGGATTGAATACATAGGATGACCCATCGTACAACGTTCATTGATCCTTAAGCACGAAGTTCTAGATGAGTCAAGACTCTCTTATGTTCTTTCCGCTCAGTAGGTTGGGTCCGGTTTCCAATTTGGCAACCTCGCCATCTTCATCGGGTAGTTGGTTATAAGCCGTGTTTTCTTTTCCTCGTTTGATTAATGATAAGCCTTCTGGTTCTCTTGAGTTTGGCTCGTCGCTCGCTCTTTGTTCAACCCTTTGGTGACCGAGTGCTTGGTGATGCATTTCTCTTTCTTGAAATGCATTTGATTGACTGCCCTCGACGTCGCATGGTGTTTTGGCGATTTTGTGTGTACATGTACTTCTTACGGTTGCCTTAAAACCATCAAGGTCTTGTTCCAAGGTAGACCTTTATTGCAGGGAGGCTTTAGTGTATGATACTTTCGTGTCGTCTGTTGCCTCTTGTCATATCGAGCCCAAACCTTTTCGACAATTCGTGCAACGATTAAGAAAAGATGTTGTTTAGCGACACTTTACTTTCTTGCATTAATTGGGTTCCCAAGTCACCCCCCCCCCCCCCCCCACCCCCGGGGCTGGGACTAGTTGCGGCAATTCTTAACCCAGTCCCCGAAAGGGTTCGCTCATGCTGGGGGAAGCTCCCCCGCCCCTTCGTTACTTTTTCTTTCGGGTTTGTTCCCTGAATTCCCGTTTGTAGAAGTTGTCGTTACTGGTGTAGGTTTCGTTGGGTGTTCGGGGTTGTTTACAATTATGGCCTTCTGGGTTTCGTAGTTTGTGGTCTGTCCCAGACTCCTCATCTTTGGTTGTCTCTATAAACCTAAACTCAGGCGTGAAACGAACCAGCTAGAGGAATTGTTTGCGGTATTCCTAGAGGGTGGCCATCCTTTACTCTAGGCGGAGAATTTCTCCGTACATGGTTGCCCTTACGGGGCGGGGTGGAATCGTCCTCGTAGCCGTGCCCCTAGGCACTCCTAGTTGAACCCCCGGTTGTTGCCCATAAGTGGGTCCCTCGTGGTTTATCAAAGATCAGCCTCGGTGCTTGAAGTACAATGAGGTTATCTCTATGCGGCGTTCCTCTGGGC
>VALG01004732.1:0-12025 GCA_009835305.1 Ipomoea purpurea | reverse complement strand
TTTAACATCAAGACTCCATTGCTCGTCGCCCATCACATGTGGTCGCGACACAGTCCTTTATGGCTACTCTCTTTCTGTGCTTACGAACAGTGATACCCCGCTATTGATCCCTCATTCGGAGTCGTCACTCTCCTAAAAACTAATAGCCTTTCAGCTATCACGCTTAAAGGCCGCCGACCTTCTTGTAATGACACCTATCAACAATAGGTCGCAAGCAATCGCTATTGCCTCCCTTTGTCCCGCCATCCTCTCCCCTGGCGGGTGACCCTCAGCATCTCGGATATATGCACTTTCCACCGTCTGCAGGATGCTAAACGCTTGCTCTTTCCCAAGAAAGGCCTCATCCGTTTGGTGTAGTTTGAGGGCCATAGCCGCTTCTCGGCTCTTGAAGTTCTGCAACCACTTACCCCCATCTCCATCTGGAGTGAGGTCTGCGCAATTCGGCCCGCAAAGTCAGATAATACAAGAAGAAGTAAAGAGAAGGGGAATATAAGCACGTTAACACTACGCGGTACCATTGGCGTACGAATGCCTGCGATTTATACCCGTCCCCCAGAGCTTGGGTCGTCTCGCTCCTTAGGCAATAGACTCTTACACACCACTTACAGACGAAGAGGCGCCCATCCAGATCTGAGCATCCTCTTTCTACCTCGTGGCACAGCGGATCCCTCGTTTGAGTCGGCACCCTCGACATTTGCTCGGCTGGCACTTGAGCTGCGTCTCAGGTCTGAGGAGGGTGGCGCCGAGTGGGTGACACAGCGGCAGACGGCGTCCAAGTCGACCCCATATGGGGTTGGTGGTGGAGCGACCGTTGGAACCATGCGACGGCCTGATGTATCCAGAGGCAGCGCGGCACCGGTGGCACGCTGGGGGCAGGCGACGCCTCATCTTTCGACTCTGTCCTCATCATCAGGTTCCGGTGCAGCAGCATCGTCGAATGGTGATCGGGAGTCGTACGACCTGCAAAGAAGGCATAGGCTATAAGTGTTCCCAGGTCAAATAAAGCACCAGGGAACGAGAGCCGAATGGAAACAGGACCAGGAATACCTACCGTTAGTTTGCCGCACCTTCCCGGCAGTAGGACCATGCATTTGTCAATGCCCGGCCCGGGACCAGTTGACTTGACTGAGGTACGCCCCTTAGGCTCTTCAAGAACTCGCCTGTAACACCCCAGATTTTAAAACATTTAAGACTTTATAATGGAGATATGTCTCATTACAAATCCAAAAGCGTATATACATAGAGTATGGGGTGCTAATGTCAACCTGGCTTAGAGAACCCAATGCACAGCAGTCCTAAGCTTAACTGTCCTCTGAAAAGTAATGCATAACATGGACGCAGGCCAAAAAGGGTGGTTGGATACTAAGCTACCACTACACTTCCAGCTCTAGCGCGGCTCCCGCTGTCTTCTATGTCATCAGTGCTGAAAGCCAAATATATCTGTTCAGCGAAGAGTGCTGGTATACCCAACCCACCTCCAACGCGTTATAATACAATACATTAGCCATATAATAGATATAACGAAAACCATTTTGGAGTAATGAAAGATATAACTATTAGAAATCTAGCTTAAAACCGGGAATTGACTCGACAAGAATTAAAGCCAGGCACAAGTAAATTGTTATAAATTAGCATATTCAGTACACAATACGATAAAGTAGCAAACAATGCGAGGCCAATAAACAGCAATCGAGCGAATCATAAACAGTCTCAACATCAACCTCGGCACTTCATCCAGGCATTCATAACACAACTCTTCCGTTCTCAACACGTAGCATATTCTTTTGGCGCAACACGGACCAATCGCATGCCCATCACATGAGGGTCAGCGCAATAGTCATGACACGGCCTCGCACGCAGCACCCTGCGCCGTATCCACACGGAGTATCGTTATTTGCTTTGGGCTCCAATTTAGAACCGCAGCTCATAAGAATGTAATCTGACTGTAGCAGGAAACCCATCTGACTACAGCCGCCTCCGAACCCTCTGTTCGGGAGGTGTCATCTGATTGCACCAGAATTCCATCTGACTACAACCAGCTTCTGGCCGCTGCCCAGGATAACGCTCTTACTGCACCAGGAAACCCATCTACTACACCAGCCTCCGAACCCTCTGTTCGGGATAACCAATCCATCCTTTACCGAATGGCAACACTACACACATAACACGTAGCAAGCTAACCATGCAACCCACATTACAGTTGCCCGACGACGGAACTCACGACACTGATCTCAAACCGCCAGTCATAACCTATCTGAATCCATCACCAACCCCGCAGAGACTCTCCTGCTGCACGCGCCGCGCGCGCGCGCATTCACTCTGCCGCCAACCTTTCTCTCTTCGTCCTCCTACGCGGGCGACCTCCGCAACGGGATAGGCCGCCGCGCCACCCGCTTCACGTCACACTCGCGATCCGCCAGCGCGCGGGGCCAGCACTTATACAGCCAGCTCACGAGGCTCACAAACCCTTCCCGGACACCCCCGGCGGTCAGCGCGCGGCCACTCCGTAAACTAGCACCCGGCCGCGCACGACGCACCGGCGCCCGCGCGCGGGTCGTTCCGGCGCACCACGCCGCCCAACGCGCGCGCGCCAACACATCGGGAAAGCCCCGCCCACTCAAACAAACGCGCGCGCCGGCGCCGCCGGGGGTCGCGAGGCGCGCGGGCGCGCGCGGCGCGGTCTGGTCCAGCGGGGTGAGCCGGTGGGGCGTGGGTCGGGAGGGGTCGAGAGGCAGCTGGGGCCGCCGCGCGGGACACGTGTTCCGCCGCGGCACGCGGGTCGCCGGCTCGCGCGGCGCGCCCCGCCCAGGCCTGCGCGCGCGGCGCAGGCGGGCCGCGCGGCGGCTTGCCGCGCGCGCTGCGCCCTCGGGCCGCCGCGAACCTGCTATATATATCGGCGCCCGTCGGGCGCGGAGCATGGCGCCGGGGCCTCCCCTTACCTCCCTGACTCCTTTCTCAACAACATCTCTTTGCTCGTGCCCGGCGAACCGATGTCCGACGCCACCCGGCAACCACACTGCTGTCACACACTTTCACGCGACCACCGCCGGCGCAACGTAACGGCCCCAGCGGACACCCCACAGGGGGGGCGATCCGAAACCCGCCGCATCCGACGGATACGCAAGCAAACCGAGCAACACTATCGCCTTCGATCATGCTTTTCAAACACAATCAACCCCAAACATGCGTATTTCCCACCCGATAATCCAAGAATGAACATCATATTCGTATAACCTATGGTTCTAATCACCTTTATTAACAAGAATACGATTCGTCTTCTAATTCAAGATTCGGAAGAATCAACACATAATCATCAAGGATACCAATTAATCATTCAAAGAACATCATAATCATCAAGAACAACACATCCATCAAGAATACCAATTAATCATCAAGAACATCATAATTATCAGAAACTCCCAATATCAAGATTATCAAGATTCCCCATGGAATCATCAATTCAACATCAATATAATAAACATCATATTCACGCAATTCACATAAATGGGGGAAAACCCTAAGGGAAAATCATAACTATGAAAATAGGTTTTGTTGAGACATGGTTACCTCTTAGCCTTAATTAATTCCTTGGCTATGAAGGATCTTTTTTAAGCTTTCTTGATTTCTTGATTCTCCAGGGAATTCTTGGAGCTCTTGGGTGGTGGAGATTATTGTGGTGGAATTCTAAATGCCTTCTAAGTTCCTCTATTATATCCATGGGGTTTAATCTCCTAGGATTAGGTAATGGGCTTTAGGGGTGGGGGTCCACGGACTATGGTGGGCCTATTTCCCAACTTAAGCATAATAAGATTATTCTTTTCATATGAGTTATAGATTAGATTACCTTACTTGGTCTTAGGCCGTAACACGGAGGTTTACATCGCCGCCCTGGACTGCATCATTAAGTGAGAGACGCACCCCGATGAGCAGTTTGAAGACATTGTGATTAAGTATGGTTCACCACCGCCCCATGGTCGGAAAAGGAAAAGGAGGAAAAGCGGTCGAACACCCCTCGAAAAAGCTGTCGCCCAGGACCGGCGCGACTTTGAACATAGCCGAGCGATCTGAGAGCCCAACTTTGTTCATCGGGTAAAGAGGTAACCTGGAACAAATCCTACGTCTAGCTTCCGCACTGCACCAAATGGCAGAGATTGATGAAGCAAGTGAGGAGGCGGTGAGAGTTGGGCACCAGCTGACCTGGAACAAGGTTGTATTGCCGGATGAAAAGTGAAACAAACGGACAGGGAGGCACTCGGAAGCCGAATGCGACCGAGTGCAGATGAATACCCACAAAGCCCTCCGACGGGGTATGAATGAGCCGGTCCTCCGCCACGATAACCACGGCCGAAGGGCCAAGCAAAAACCGGGCCATGTCTAGGTCCAACGCCGTGGCACACGACGGAGGGCCGGACGACCGGACTATGGAATCGAACTTGCCTCACGGCCGCTCGGCGCCGTCCGGCAGAGCCGCCACCGTTGTTAAAGGGGCAGGGCTCATCGGAGTAGCCGCCCCGAAGAAGAGGGGGTCGGTTGAGAGGAAGATACCGCCGGAAAACCTGTCGGAGTTTCCAGGCGGCGGATAATGGACGAAGAAGATGAGGACGACGGCGAAGTCACCGCCGGATTGTCAAAAGAATGACGACGAGAAGAAGAAGAATGCGAGAAGTAGACATTACCTAAAGTTGAGATGAGACTGGAAATCGCAAGATGTCGAAGAAGCTTTAGCGGAGGATTGAGAAGAAGATGAGAAGAGAGACGAGAGGGTTATTTAAAGAGGGAAAGAAGTCCAAAGCGCCGCCATGCGGCGCCTTCTCATTGGAGGTTGGAGCGACGGGACGTGAAAAGACGCCGCATTTAATGCCTCAAAAGCGGGCGACGGTTCAGGCCTAGGGCTAGCCTGCAAGCGCGCGTCTACCCTAGGCCGAAGTCGGGTGACTGTGACCCGGCCTGCTAAGCTGGAAGCCCATCGTAGGCCATGGCCTCTAGGCCCATCAGATGTGAGCTAGAAGCTTCCAGAAGGACCCGGCCGAGTCCGGCCCATCAAATGGCCGGAGAGTTAGACCCCCAAAGAGACCCCAGTTGTGAGGTCGGTAGCCGGATCCGGCGAATCCCTCGCTAAGGGGGTCCAGTCAATAGAGATTCTAGAGTCGGTCATATGAGCTAGGAGTCGGCCAGGAATGCGTAAAGACAAGAGTCGAACACAAAGACACATTTTTATTCGATAGGACATGGGAAGTACAAGACCGAGAACCCGGCCAAACACAAATTACAAGGAAAGGCAGACCTAAGGCTTGGTATCTTTCTCCTCTGAGCGACGCACTGGCTGTGGACCCTCCAGGAAGTAATGAGGGCGGAAAGGCAGAGGACTCGGCTTAGGCTCAGGATCCGGCAGTTCATCCAGATACACAGCAGGTTTCCCATCGTCAATCATTCGCAGAGGCCTCTCCAGGGCACTCGGCGACATAGCAACGCCAAAGAGCGGAGAGCCTCCCACTCTTCGTCTGCCTCATGTTCCGGATCCTCCACCACGGTTCTATCTCCGCATCATCCGGTTCCACGATCATTAGGTCCAGCATGTCCGGGGGTACCACAATGGGTCAGAAGTGGTGTCACCCACCAAGCCTCCTCCATTGGCCAGCCTCTTCTGCCTGAGCTTCTCCAGCCTGGTATGCTCTTTGTTGCGGATGGACCAGCGTCGATCGTCGTCTCTGAAACTCATAGCTTGAAGCTTTTGAAAGGAAAAATGGTGCGATTCGCAAAGCCACTAAGGGCCCTTATATAGCCTCAAGGGAACGGTTACGCAGGCGCAAATCACGGTGGGAATCCTAACTGACGTAACTGAGCCGGATTAGACGGGTGGTGCGAATCTCTGTCAGAGATTAATCCCATCAATCTCGCTTGGGAAGACCAAGATTCGCACGCCGGGCTGGAAAAATCTGATTCGCCCTAGGAAAAGGAATATATCAGACCAAGAAAGGACCTAACAGTATGGCCGACTCCTCGATGGGTCAGCCGGACAGACATACTACCGGTATGAAATGCAAGGCAAAACAGGAAGTGTCATTTTAGTATAATAATGAAGGGTGTAGGCAACAAGGAGCTTATTACAACGAAGATAGAGAAAATACTCCTAAAAACTACCCCTCGAGAGCATAAGGCCAACTCTGGCATAAGTAATCACTCGCCAGGGGAGGAAGAGTCGTTTCCAAAGAATCCCCCCGATGGTCCAGGAGGAGACGGACAGAACGAGTCCCAGAAGGCTGGCATGAGTGGTGGCACGATCGGCTCCTCATCATCTGGATACGTCTTCAGGTAGCGGACGTAATCCTCATCATCCATCAGGCCAGTGACCGGGCCATTTAAGTCATCCAAAGGGATGGAGAAGGTCATACGGAAAGTCAGTTGCTCCGGGACGGGCACGTCAACAAAGGATCCGTCTTGAGAAGTCACTCGGGCGGTCGTCGGAGTAGGAGAATGGCGGGAAGGCGGAGCAACCTCACGCCGAGCAGGAGTCGGCGGCTGAGGAACCGAAGGTGCGGCACCGCAGGATACCTCTGGGAGGCCGGGCGAGGAGTCTTCTTTTTGTGTTCCCTTTTAGGCCGAGTCCGCTTGGAAGGCAACGGGCGCCAGGGCGACCCGAAGTCAATTCGTTTCCCTTTAAGAGGTGAGCGACCCATGGAGAGTTGATGAATGAAATGGGGAAATGGAGGGGGCCATTTATAGGTACCAGGTCAGGCTGAGAAAATTCGAACGGCCCTGTGTAATCCGGGAGATAGCAGATAATCCGGCGATTTAAGAGTCATTCAAGGAAAGGATTCGGCGATCAAGGAAAGCAGACGGTTACTACTTTTCCAAACCCAGGCTAGTGGACCGGGTATGGAAAAGTGAGGGACTAGTTGATGGGGTGGGAACACCGGCCCAAGGAAGGTGGCCCAGAGAGGAGAATCCAAGATAGAAAGATGGGCTGGCACGAAGAAGGCTTGAAGAACGCATGGCCGAGTCCAGGAGTCGGCCAGGCCTAAGCGGGGGCTCAGCCCAGGGCTACCAAAGGCGGCCCAATCTGAGCGTGGGCCGAGTATGAGAATTCGATCCGAGCTCAAACCCGGGGAAAGACTTGGTTCAGGGAGCCGTTGGGAACATTAAAGAAGCCGATTTTATGAGATCGTTAGGACATTGAAAGCCGGACTCGGTCCGCCGGTTACGAGCTTAAAAGAGCCGTTGGCCGGCTCCATAAATGCCGCTAACGGCTTGATGCATTAAACGGTCTTGAAGTCGGCCAATCAGGGCCTTTAAGTTAGTAGGGGAGAGGATCCGGAGAAGATAAAACTCTTATACTAGCACATTTTCCACACACTACGTACGTTTTTTGTGAAAGGTGTATCCTCCAGCTAAAGTTTCTGTTGGACTCCTTGGGCCCGAAAACCAAAAACCATCAACATAATTTTGAAGTATGAAATTATGTGTCTATACAACATATATAGTTTTTAGGCAATACGACTCCAATAGGGATTGAACGCAGAATTCTAATTTCGTAAACCAATACCTTATCCATTGGGCAATGGAGTCTTGATGTTAAACAAGACCTTTCAATTGAAAGTAAAAAAGCATAACAACTGTCATGGTTATCAAATCGTAATTGGATAATATTGTGTGACTTCAAATGTTTGAAAGGAGCTTCAATACCATATTTGTTAGCATTGTGTGTTCATAGTATACAAATTGTGATTTTAAAAGGTAAATTGTGAACATTTTGACCTAATCCACTTGCAATGTGGACCCGGATCCATAGAATAATTTCCCGTTCTCAATCGAAAGCAAAAAAAACGTAACAACTGTCATGGTTATCAAATCCGTTAATATTGTGAGACTTCAATAATTGAATGGAGCTTAATTAACATTTGTTAGCATTGTGAGTTCATAGTATACAAATTGTGAACATTTTGACACCGATCCACTTGCAATGTAGACCCGGATCTGTAGAATAATTTCCCGTTCTCAATTATATAGACCGAGTCGGTTCTCAATTATATAGACCCGAGTCGGTTCGTCCTAAACGACTATATTTCTAATTCATATACACCCGAGTCAGTGTCCTATTCACGACAATATATTATGTATTTAACCAAATACAACTCCATAGGATCGATCCCAAAATCTCTGGTTTTACGTAGACCAGCACCTTATCCATTGGGCATGGAATCTTGATGTTAAACAAGGGCTTTTCCGTTCTCAATCATATAAATCCGAGTCAGCTCTTAGTTTTGCGTCTATACAAAATATATTGTATTTGAGCAAATGTACTCACTGGGGAACGAACCCAGAATCTCTGGTTTCGTAGACCAACACCTTATCCATTGCGCCATGGAATCTTGATGTTAAACAAGGGCTTTTCAATCGAAAGTAAAAAAAACATAACAACTGTGATGGTCATCAAATCTAATTGGTTTAATATTGTGGGACTTCAATATTTAAAATGGAGCTCAATTACACATTGTTTAGCATGTGTGTTCGTAGTATACAAATTTGTGAATTTTTATAAGGTAAATTGTGAACATTTTGACGCGATCCACCTTTGCAATGTAGACCCGGATCCATTGAATAATTTACATTCTCAATGTTTGTCCTAAACGACATAGTTTTAAAATATGAACATTATGTGTCTATACGACAGATATAGTTTTTTAAGCAATACGACTCCAGTGGAGATCAAACCCAGAATCTCTGGTTTCATAGACCAATACCTTATCCATTAGGCCAATAGAGTCTTGATGTTAAACAAGACCTTTCAACGAAAGTAAAAAGCATAACAACTGTTATAGTTATCAAATCCTAATTGGTTAATATTGTGTGCTTCCAAATGTTGAATGGAGCTTAATTACTTATTTCTTAGCATTGTGTATTCATAGTATACAAATTGTGAATTTTTAAAAGGTAAATTCAGAACATTTGGACGCCGATCCACCTTGCAATGTAAACCCGGATCCATAGAATAATGTCCCGTCCTAGTCAGTTTGTCCTCACAAGTGTCTATACGACATAGTTTTGAATTATGAAATTATGTGTCAATTCGATATTATTGTATTTAAACAATACGACTTCACTTGGGATCGAAACCCAGAATCTCTGGTTTCGTAGACCAACACCTTATCCATTGGGCCATAGAGTCTTGATGTTAAACAAGGTCTTTTCAATCGAAAGTAAAAAAACATAACAACTGTCATGGTTATAAAATCTTAATTGGTTAATATTGTGAGACTTCAATATTTGAATGGAGCTCAATTACACATTTGTTAGTATTGTGTCTTCATAGTATACAAATTGTGAATTTTTAAAAGGTAAATTGTGAACATTTTAACGCCGATCCACCTTGCAATGAGACCTGAATCCATAGAATAATTTCCCGTTCTAATTCATATAGACCCGAGTCAGTTCGTCCTTACGACATATATTCTCTAATTCATATACCCGAGTCAGTTCGTCCTATACGACATATATTATGTATTTAACCAATACAACTCCACTAGGGATCGATCCCAAAATCTCTGGTTTCGTAGACCAGCACCTTATCCATTGGGCCATGGAATCTTGATGTTAAACATGGCTTTTCAATCGAAAGTAAAAAATCATAACATTGTCATTGTTATCATATCCTAATTGGTTAATATTTGAGACTTCAATATTTGAATGAGCTCAATTACACATTTGTTAGCATTGTGTGTTAATAGTATACATATTGTGAATTTTTAAAATGAAAATGGGAACATTTGGAGCCGACCGGATCCATAGAATAATTTCCCGTCCTCATGAATTATGAAATACGACATATATTGTATTTAACCAATACGACTCCACTAAGGATCGAACCCAAAATTTGGTTTCGTAGACCAGCACCTTATCCAATAGGCCATGAGTTTTATGTTAAAAATGGCATTTTCAATCGAAAGTAAAAAAACATAAACTGTCATTGTTATCATATCCTAATTGGTTAATATTGTGAGTTCAATATTTGAATGAGCTCAATTACACATTTGTTAGCATTGTGTGTTAATAGTATACAAATTGTGAATTTTTAAAATGAAAATTGTGAACATTTGGACGCCGACCGGATCCATAGAATAATTTCCCATCCTCAATCTATTTTCCGTCAGTTTGTCCTCATAGTTTTGAATTATGCAATTGTGTGTCTATACGACATATATTGTATTTAACCAATACGACTCCACTACGGATCAAACCCAAACTCCACTACGGATCGAACCCAAAATCTCTGGTTTCGTAGACCAGCACCTTATCCATTGGGCTATGGAGTCTTGATGTTAAACAAGACCTTTTCAATCGAAAGTAAAAAAACATAACAACTGTCATTGTTTTCATATCCTAATTGGTTAATATTGTGAGACTTCAATATTTGAATGGAGCTCAATTACACATTTGTTAGCATTGTGTGATAATAGTATACAAATTGTGAACATTTAGACGCTGACCAGATCCATAGAATATTTAATATTTCACATATATTGTATTTAACCAACACGACTCCACTAGGGATCAAACCCAGAATCTTTGGTTTCGTAGACCAGCACTTTATCCATTGAGCCATGGAGTCTTTAGGTTAAATAAGACCTTTTCAATCGAAAGTAAAAAAACATAACAACTGTCATGGTTATCATATCCTAATTGGTTCATATTGGGAGACTTCAATATTTGAATGGAGCTCAATTACACATTTGTTGGCATTGTGTGTTCATAGTATACATATTGTGAATTTTTAAAATGACAATTGTGAACATTTGGACGACGACCGGATCCAGAGAATAATTTCCCGTCCTCAATCATATTTTTTAATATTTTGACGCGAAACCAATTTGGAATATAGACCCATCCCCCCTCAATATTTTGACACGAAACCAATTTGCAATATAGACCCGAGTTAGTTTGATAGTTTTTTATGAAATAACAATTGCAATATAACCGAGTTAGTTGTCCTAAACGACATAGTTTTGAATTATGAAATTAGTAACGACATAGTTTTAATTATGAAATTATGTGAAATATATGTATTTAACCAATACGACTCCAGTAGGGATCGAACCCAAAATCTCTTGTTTCATAGACCAACACCTTATCCATTGGGCCATGGAATCTTGATGTTAAACAAGGCCTTTTCAATCGAAAGTAAAAAACATAACAACTGTCATTGCTATCATATCCTAATTGGTTAATATTGTGAGACTTCAATATTTGAATGGGGCTCAATTACACATTGTTAGCATTGGTGTGATACATAGATGAAGAATGAAATGATTGTTATTTAAAAAACAAAAAAAAAAAAAAAAAAAAAAAAAAAAAACAAAAGAGGTTGAAGCATGAAGGCAGCCGAATGATTGCCTCTATTATGTGTTCACTTCTTCGTCTCCAAATCTGAAGATGAAGAAGGCGTCCTCTTTCCCTTTATTCGTCTCTAAATCTGTAGACGAAGAAGGGAAAGATTTACACAAAAAAATAAAAAATAAAAATAAATAAAGGGTTGATGGCAGCCATGGCCGATGGCTCGGCCATGGCTGCCTTGTTCTTCTCTCCCTTCTTCGTCTCCATGAAGAAGGGAAAGATATTTTAAAATAAAAAAAAAAAAAAGAGAGAGAGAAGAGGATGAAGGCAGCCGTGGTCATGGCTGCCTTCTTCTTTGGATGCAGGCGGCGGCTAACGAGGGGAAATGTTTATTTATTATTATTATTATTACTAGTAATTCCACCCGTGCGTTGCACGGCAATATATGTATAAACATCTAATATAAATAAGTTTCTTAAAAATATATATATACTTTTGCAAAACATAGAATACTGTATTAAACATTATTGAATACTTCTTTTATATACGACAGTTTGTAGTCGTATTTTTTTGATTGTACATTTTCGGTCTGAGATCAGTATTTTGGTAATCCGTTAAGGATTACTAACTCGCTGACACATGCTACGTACATTTAGACCATGATTTAAAAAAACCGGGCCTCTTCAAAAACAAACCC
>VALG01004730.1:0-11006 GCA_009835305.1 Ipomoea purpurea | reverse complement strand
TGCCAATTTTAAATTTAGTCCTAACTATCGTTTTTCCCATTTAACAACCCAGACTATTATTTTTTTTGGACACTTTAAGTCCTTCTCATGATTTTCCTATTTTTAATAATGATTCTAAAAATTAGAAGCTTACCTAAAGTTCTAAACCAATTAAACCGGTTGAAACTGGAAAAATAACATAAGAAATATATGAAAACACAAAAATGTCCTTACTAAAAATAGAAAAGTCATGAGAGAAGACTAAAAATGTCCAAAAAAATAATTAGTCTAGGATGTTAAATGAAAAAAACAATAGTCTAGGACTAAACTTGAAATTATCACCAAGACAAGGATCTCTGGTGAATTAACTCATAAATAAAAAGGGGATAAATTATTTTTCATAGTCCCATCATAGCTCTATGTTCCTTTTCTTATATTTTCTCTCTCCATTATCATCCCATATATAGATTGTTTACACATCTAAGAACTAGTCCTGGGTATATTAGGCATATAATATAATTATCTAGAAAATTTCTAGTTTCCATGTGTATTGAAGAGGTATAAAATGTTATGTTTCAACATTTCTTTTTGTTTGGCTTTGTAGAACATGGCACAACTTAAACCATGTCCTAGTTTGCAATTCGTGCTTTCCCAGCAACAGCCTCATAGATCTACTCGAGTTTGAAAGGACTCATTGAATAAATAAATCCTTGAAGTGTGGAGATGCATGATATGTCATTTTGGAATGCCAAAAAGGTTGATGCATGATAGGTTAAGGTTCATTCGACCGGCAGACTTTTGGATGGTCTGTCAAGATTGAGAAAATACATTGTGAGTGGTATTTTGATCACTGCCATTAGGTAGATGAGAGAGACATGCGCGCTAGAAAGCAAGACTGCACGTTTTTCAACTCCATTTGGAATGTGAAGTCACCATTCACATGTGCAAGATGCTGAGATTCTTTTGAGCGACGCTGCCGGCACCGCGCTGATTCGAGGTCAGTAGACTGGGAGGGCAGCAGCGTATGCACCATGAGAATACGTTGTGTAGATGGAAAGCGGTGACGAAGAAAATGTTGTGGCTGATGATGAAACTGGTCCCCGAAAACGTGTGAAGAATATATGAGGATGCGGTACTAGCCCTTGAGTTAGCACTCGTTCATTTACCGGTATTCTGAAAGAAGATTCACTGCCTTAGCGTCAAAGCTAGAACACTTGGGTAAGTAGTTAAAAGGTAGGAATTGAAGTTGCTTGAGGCAAGGATGGTGCGTGTTTGTGCATCGGATAGCTGAAGGAAATAGTTGTCTGTAGGAAAGGGTGAATGTCATAAGTTTATGGGACAAAAAGGCATAGTGGATAGCTCAGATTTAGTGTGAGGAAGTTTTGAGTTAGTAGATAAAATTATTGTCACCATATGTCGCTTCTTTTTGCTGGATAAGGAGAGATACCAAAAAGGTAGAGAAGAAGAATGAATGGAAAGTATGGAGGATGTCTTTAGTGTTAACAAATGGAATGGCACGTTGAATAGCGAAATTGCGGATGGAGGCTAGTTGGAGAATGGTATAATGATGCATGTTCACTTGAAAACTGTCGAGCTGATCCATTTATATATCACATTGATACTGGTCTGTCCGATGCTGCTCTGCGTGTTAATAGTTATTAAGTTGTTTAGGAATGTACAATTCAATTTGGATCCCTTTCGGCATATGTACATCCAATCAATAGGACTTTTTTCAACCAAGATTATGACTATTGATATATAGAATTACAACGAGTTCCACATGAAGAGCTTCTATCAAACACGCCAGTTGGGTGGGATTGCGTAAGTCAAAACAAAGAAAAAAACAGGAGATAATGTGGAGCAACTTTAATCTGAACTGAACAAAAAAGATTGAACCCGTTACTTCTTCCATGTTCGCAAGCTCTAATAGGCTCAGTTCAACGCAAGAAACTGCAAACTTGGTCCCCGCGACATAGGAATACTAAGAATCTGGAAACCCAAATATAAGGGTGTCCATTCTGAAACGTTGAACAGAGCGCTTATGTGTGAACATTGATGATGTTCTATACGATCACGTACCTCCTTATCCTGAGCGTCTAAAGAGATAGGGAACCAGACCATGGGTGTTGTAGGATGATCGTCAATAAATATATTGTAAGATAATGAATGGCGGAAGGATAGAATTGTTATAATATTGGCCATTATTAATAAGGGGTATACGGCTGATTAGATGACCTGCATTATGTGGTCGTTCCGTTGATATTTGTGCTAGATGTGTGTAGTATTTGTGGGCTAATGGGTTACAACACGCTTACACCACAGCTCCCATTTTTTTCTCTGGTGGACAGCTAATTCTTTTTTCATAGTTGCTAAAAATCTTCTTATCCTTGCTTTGCTTCACTATCTGTATATGAATATCTGTAGTGCTATATTCAATGCCTTTCATGATGAAATGCATTTTTTTCTGTTGATTAGTTCTTTCATTGCAAAATACTGGTATG
Organism: Ipomoea purpurea; assembly: GCA_009835305.1. Taxonomy (NCBI): domain Eukaryota; kingdom Viridiplantae; phylum Streptophyta; class Magnoliopsida; order Solanales; family Convolvulaceae; genus Ipomoea; species Ipomoea purpurea. Next base: position 8,526 of record VALG01004730.1, on the reverse strand, counting down.
AATCATGTTATACTGGCTGGATCTAATTACTAACACAGATAATCTGGTTAAAGCAAGATGTGAAAATATGACTTATATACTCCTTATTCCTGGCATGAAGCATTTCCGTCCACGATGTCCCAATCCTTTCTTCTATACTCCTTATGGATATGGGAAGGTTCCTAGTTTCAGGGCACCAATGCGTTACAGTCCTTACTTTTGAGGGTTTGGTTTTACCATATAAATTTCATGCAACAAATGTATGGACCAGAGTCTTGAAAGCTCTAATATCTGTCCATGTATGTATACTTCTCAGGGTATCTTGATTATGTTTATCATGCTATTGACTTACATTTGGCTTGGTTATATCATGATTTGGTTTTCTGAAAAATAAAAAAAAAAAATAATAATAAAAAAGCTCTTCCACTAAACACTTAGGTCAGCCAAAATTGGCCAAACCAGCTGAAAAATAAATAGCTGATCTGTCATTGTAAACATAATTTTTAAATAGCTCAAAAAAATAAAATAGTCGACGTTGTAAGTATTTTAATTTTTTTTTTAAATACTATACAACGTCGGCTAAATGCTATTAGCTGACGTTGTAAACTTTATTTATTTATTTTTTTAAATATATTCAACGTCGGCTACTACTTAATTGCCGACGTTGTATGTTTTTTTTTTAATATACAGTTTATTTGTCCTTTATACTCAAAAATCTGCTCAAATCTACTCACACACAAGCACAACCTAAAAACCTACTCAATCTCACACACCCAAAATCTGCAAAATGCTCAATTATTGCCCCCAACATCAAATATGTTGAATCTAATATTTATAATGAAACAAGTAATAAAAGTAATAAATCTCACAATTTGATACTAATTAATAATACAAGTTAACATTAAAAGCTAATATCAATTTGTTCATTTTACATACTTAACATACATCAACAAGAAGTCGGCCCTACGTCTCTACTTGTCAATTTCTTGTTGAGTGTAGCTCGATCTACCAACTCTCTCAACAATCTACCAAGTCATATAGGGTTGGGGTTCAACCTTTTAGAAGAATTTCCAAGTGATAATATTAAATAATTAAGTAACATTTTTAAAATTAGAAAGAGAAAGGTATTATATTAAATTACATGCCTTATCCCATTCCCGCACATGCTTCTTTGGAAAGAATTTCCATTTTTCATCACATAATATCCAAATGCGTACTTCCAACTTGTTGACACACTACATTTGAATTAAATTACATTTAAAATTTTATTTAATAAAAAACAATAAAAATATAGTAGTTTTCAATGTATAAAATACTTACCAAAACCTTAGCCATTTTGGGTGAACGAGTTGATCCATTGCTTCTCAACAATTTGCTAAATATGACGCACCTAAAAATTATAAGAGATTAGTTTACATTAAATACTTTATACTTTAATTATATACATATTAATACTTATAAGTTCACATACTTTTCAACAATATCTTTGATGTCATCACTGACTGGCCTCCAATTGAATCAAACCAATAGATTTCATTAAGTTGAGGACAAATTGCCATCAACATCCAATGATCACTACAATCTAATGTATATGTATTAAATTTATTTAATAAGTGTAAATTAATATATAAGTTATTTATTTAAACAATTAAAACTTTTTTAAAATATATGCGCTAGTAGCATTGTTTTTTGCCATATTCATGGTGACGTTGATTATACCATGTCTGTTCATCTATAGAATTCAAAATTGGTTGAATGAAAATGTGATCTAAGAAGCCATATGTGGTCTTTGATGCCAAATCAAATTTGTCATAAAGACCCCTTCAAATACAATCAATAATAATATATTGTAATATAATAGATGAAATGAAAATATTATGTAACAAATATAAGTAAAGAACTTAATTATTACCTTATAAAGAACTGCAATATGGAAACATCTAACGTCTCCATCCTTTAAGAAACACATAATCTCCAACGGGTCAAGTTGTAAGGGATAGTCAACTCCCCACAATAACCACGCTCCATCTTTCTCACAACATTTTCATCAAGTTTGCGATAATTTTATATATCACATATACTAGTTTGCGAATAATTCATCAAGTTTGCGAATTCATATACCTCATATTAACAATAGTAAATGTTTTTAATAAATAATAAGATTAGTTTTTGATTACTTACGGCCGGTAAATCAGCAAAAGGGTCTGAGAGCTTGCTTTTTTCACTATGACCATGTGGTTGGACAGCTACACGCATGTCTTCCTCCTGCCTTGAAGGTACAGGTTGAGCTGCTGGAGTCCTCATACTACTAATTTCATCCCTCATCTCTCGAATGACTGCTTGCAAGGATGTTTCATATTCCTCTCGGGCAACCGCTAACGCTTCAGCAACTGTTGTCTTTATCATATCTTTCACTTGTGGTGTAGACTGGCTTTGACGACGTTTTGTATGACCAAAGTAGCCTTTTAAGCCATGTGCTCTACCCATGGCTCTAACACGTCCGTAATGCTCATCTGTTACCTATGCACTAGACAATATATCTTGTGTACCAGACTCAACAAACTCTCCTTGAGAAGCTTGCAATGATAGCAAATCCTAACATATAAAAACAATATTAATAATGATTACTCGCTATCTTAATTATTAGAAAATTTTAACATTTTTACTTATTACAATTTTTCCACGACCATTCTAGTCGCTTCGTTGTTGATAATTCCTGATTTGTTATTCTTGCCCTCTTCCACTCTTTCATGTCTAGCTGGCTAGATGGAGGAACAAGGTTCTACCTGACAATGGATCTGATCTTGCAGCTTCTTCTTGTTCTTTCATCTTCTCATCCATCATAATCTTCTCCAATCTGTTATAGCCTCCTCGGGCTAAATGATGTGGATGAACATTCTTACTCCGTATTTTTCTTGATGTTTCTTTCTTGATTCCTACACAAAAAGAAAACATAGTAAAAATAATTTATCTTTAATATTTTTGAGTTAATAAATAATTGATAGAAAAATGATAATATATACCTCAGACTCTGCAGTTTTACGCCGCACCACGTACGTTTTCCATGTGTTTTTGGATCAAGAATGTGTATATTTTGGCATGGAGTCTTGTTTATTGGGTCTTCGTTTACTGGACATATGTCGCTCGTCTTTCAAGTTCATTCTTATTTTGAATAATCTTCTCTTACTGTTTTCCCCCGCTGATTTTAATTTATCAAAGGAAGTTGCCCTTCCATGTTTGACGACCCAATCACTCGTGGGAACTATCGATGAAAACGCTCTGCAAGACAAGGAATTTATTATGTTTATTCGAAATTTTGCAAATTAAATTAATTAATTCAATGTTTTTATAATCAAGTGCTCCAGATCCAAAAGAGTTGTCACCTCTCTTGAACCAACGGCTTTGACTTCTCTCCTCTGGGGTATCTTTTGCAATTTTTTGCTTTTTATATGTGATCTCGGCTACTTATGTCTCGGTGCAATCATACGCAAAGTACAATGTTAGACTTTTTGAAACTTTGGGCGCATACCAGGTGCGTCACCAGACTTCGCAACATGGTGTTATATGCTTAATTTGTACCACCCAATTTCGTGTTGGGGTGTTAGTCACCAACACGCTTAGAATTTTATTTATATCGTTTAACTTGGTGGCACCCCTCTTTAGTTCTTCCGCTTTGGTATTTAATCCTTTAGCATTGTGATGGTACTATCAACAGGGGGTCATTTGCTGAATCCATATGCCTGTTTTCAATAGATAATTTTAGTATATTTTTGCAAATGAATTTAAAATAAAGATATACAATTATTAAGTCTATTAATTTATATATCTATTATTTTTTTGTTACCCCAACTTTAGAGGGAGAGTTAAGCTCTTTATCAATATAGTCAATTCCCATAGCCCTTCAATGTATGTATACAGCTAGTTACGTTGAGGATTGCATGCACCATTCTATCTATCAACTTGTCTTCTATCTATACATAAGTCTGAGTTATATAATCATTTTGAGAATAATGGTTGTGGTATTTTCTGCACATTCTCGTCTTTAACATAGCATACACTCTTCTTTCCCCATCTCACCATATTACTAATTTTATATTTCCACTGATAAGAAATATAGACCTTTTTTGTTTGATACACTAGGTTTACCTTGTTTAGTTGTGAAAGTTACATCTAAAATACGTTGTTTTGCCTTGAGATCGACATTTGATGAATTTTGTGCCGTTTTTTAGTGACGTGGTCCCTGGTTCAAATTTTGACAAGTGTAACGTCTAACTTATCAGCTTTTAACACCGTGTTTACTACTACCCATTTCAATCGGAAACCAAATTTCCAGCACTCTGACTGAAACATATCAACCTTCCCATATTTCTTCAATCACACCTTAAATGATATGACAACTTCTGGCAAATGGAGCGAGATTTTATAACTTATAGTATGTGGAACTACTGAGGTGTGCACTGTATTTGGCCACAAAGAACTCCATGTTTGTGCTATAGTTGCTATCTATTTCATCTTGTTTTCTTTGTATAAATATAAGAAAATCCATTTAATTTTTATCCTTGTAAAGTAGTATACTTTATGACTTGGCATACAGAGGTACCATATGAGCACTCACCATTAATCATTTCGAGGAAATGTTTAGTTAGCATCAGAACTTTTTCATATAGGAGTACGTACTTAAAGTATGTTTTTATCTGTTCGCTCACAATCCAGATGTCATTTATGTATGGCTTATATAGCTCTTTAATCATGCGTTGTGCTATTCTAATATGTACTCGTATTATATGGATTTATGGCGAAGATGTACAAATGTGTATACACTATATATTTTACCGTACGAAGGGGTCGAATGAGAAAGTACTACCGACTACTTATGTTCCTTCGTTAGAGCCTTTTTAGTCTTCTTCTTCGTGTTTGTATACTTAAAGACCAATTAGCTTCTACCCCGCCAAATATTCAGTACAAGAGTAAGTGTGACCTACCTCAGCCCATATAGCTTTTCAACAATTAGAGCTTCTGGTGGTCTAGGGGTCCTACTAACTTTTAAGATCCTTTCACGAAATGTCACCGTTCAAATGGGTACATCCGCCTTCAAATTAAAGCATGAGGACCGCACCGTTTGATTTCTGACCAGATGTCAACCAAAATGAACTATGGATCAGTATACAAAAAGTATGGACGGTGGAAGTTACATCTCCAACCTGGCACTCTGTACCTGTATAGTTGTGCTGTTTTGAATTTTATCTAAGTTCTATTCTGGATCGAATAGCGGTTTCAACACGTAGCATGAAAAGAACAAACCTCCATATATTAACTAGGAATCCTTTGTCTCAATCTTTTCTGGGCTAATGTACGTCTAAACAGCATGGTCAGTAGTGTGATTAAAGGCATAACAATCTATGATGGAGTTCTCTGGATGCCCCTTTCCCAATTTTAAATTTGCATATTCTACACAATATATCTAATATTTTATGATAATACATTGTGGTACCTTGACTCCCGTCAGACGAACTCGAAATAAAAAGAAAAAAATTGAAACTAATATGTCTTTGCCTTTCATTGGATAACTAGTATGAGCGCGCAGGGGACAAAATATGTCTTTGTATTCCCCTTGGCCGTGGGCTTAAATGTTTCTGTTATGTTAATTTATCATAGTCTATCGCATTGAAGTCCATTTTCTATCGTAGTTCTTCTCTATTTATATCTAATTAAAGATAGTTTTCCAACAAGGACTATCCATACATTTTTCTTCACTGCATCAGCGTCCACATCGAATCTATCTCAGATTCTTTGTCTCCAATTTATGTTTTACCAATTGTGACACTGATAAAACATATATTGGCTTTCTTTTTCATGAACTTCTCTTTTCATTCTATTCTATGGTACCTCACATTAGCTCTTTAAGATCGTACTCTCTCTTGAGATTTAGCTTTTGAGTTTTACCATGTTAAATCCATTTAATGAGTTTGATTCACGTTCTAACTTCAATCCCAGTTATTGGTGTGGAGATCTGTAATTGATACCATGTATGAGTCTGTTGTTCTTGCCCATGAAAAAGCCTGTTTTTAAGTGTTCTTGTAAAGGGTGAGCTCTCAGTATGTTCCTTCCGTGAAGAGTGACCCAAGACTATGACTGTCTTTCTGCAAATTGAAAGCTCCACGATGTCTTTGTGTTACTGATAATTTTCGTTCACAAACATTTAGGAGCCATGCCGTATGTTCCTTGGACCAGCTATCCCACCAGGTTATTCTCCCTGGGGGCGTTATCAAATTAGATTGTAGAAAAGTAGTAGCATTTGAAGCTTAATATTACTCTTTATCCGGTAGGCCTCAACACTAACATCACCATTCATCCCACTAATTTATATCCACCAGTCAAGTAAAATAGGTGTGCAGACAAAGATATTGTTATATCTATCAGAACGTTGGTGTCCGGGTGTTTTGTGCTGATCATCAAGGATAGTCTGAAGTTAGTTTTATTTATCTTGCTTTTGCTTCTTATTACCGATTGAAGGTTTGATTATGTTTATTCACCTAACATAGTCTATGGTCTCACGCGAAAGCTTGCTTTGCCTTACTTAGTCCGTGAGGTTTTATACTCCTATTCATGTATCATAATCAAGTCAGATTTCAATTCCTTAGAACTCATTGCCAAATTCACGAGAACCCCCTAGACTCTATATTTATGGCTATTCGTTGAGTAGAATCAGTTGGTGGTAGTATTGTCTTGCCTCAGAAAAAGTTGTTGATCTCGGCGCTGGATGTTAAGTTTTTTCTGCGTCGCGTTGGGATTTGCAACATTCGCATGTTTTGAAAGTTCTTTGGAATTTGTACATTGAGTGGGGATACCATGCCATTCTTCCTTAAGCGTGGTGACGCCTTTCGATCTTGCCTTACCAACAATCTATGCTTATCTTTAATTTTTGTACCGATGAATGGCTCCCCAGATCTGGATTCATGCACGATTTCTCATCTTTTTAATTTTCTAAACAATATGCACATACAGTCTAGTCATTAAAATGCACTATATCTTTCATTACTCCATAACTATTTGAGGAACATATGCTTCTTTGCATTCATATGTACTCTTCGGTAGTCCTTATTCTGGGAGTTCGTTTTGTAAATTCGCGTAAATGCATTAGTAATGTGCTTAGTCTGACTGCCCAATTTGGTCTCGGTGTTTGTTGAATATTCAAAACAGCAGATAAAGCGGTTATTATACCCCTGGCCCTGATTCAAGTTTAATGATATAAGTCATTGACTTCATCGCAGTTCTTCATTGAATCGACTTTGTGAATCTCTTTTCCAAACTCAGACGGGAACCTTATGTCCACTTATCTTCGACTCCATTCTTCTTTGCTTTGTATCTTAACTATATTTGAACATAATGTTAGATGTACTGTCTCATCCTTCCCTTTCACCGTGCCATATCCTTATTGTATAAATTTCGATTTATAATATAATTGTATGATCATATATGTCTTGGCACTTAATATTTCAGATTACAATTTCTTTCAAAGGATCACCAACACGTTACATCATTATTTGGCAAGATACGTTTTGCAAATCTATAATTCTCTAACTCGACTTCTATTCCAATACTTCACGAGAAGCTTTCATCCAATCTTTTTAATACTCCGTCATCAATCTATTCTTATGAGTAGATCTATGTAGATTAGTTATTAGTGAGTATCAATTCAAAGATAGCATTAAGGTTTATTTTTTAGAAAAATAACACAAATTGACTTTTACATTCAAATATATCTGTTAAATTATTTTCAAAAAATATCAATAAAGTAGCTTTGCAATTAAAGTAACTTTAACTATAATTCATAATCCTAAGATCGATGTGGAATCTCTTCTAACATTTGCACACCGATGTACCCACGTAGTTACACTAATTATTAACATGTAATTGACCAAATTGTCAATTTTACTGCTGCCTGGTGATGGTTGCAGATAATGTAGCCAGGTAAATACGCAAATATCTACAATTTGCAAGAATAATATGTTTTGGCAAATTCTCTATTTACCCGCTTTTTTCTCCATATACCACATGTGAAACAATCTTGACGTTAATAAAACAATTATCCTTTCACAAAACATTTAACTCATAAATGCGGAAAATAAAACTTTGTAATTTTCAACAAAACCTTGTGTAAGTAATAATAAGGGCTCTCATGTTATGTCACTTATCTGTAAATTCCTGGCAAGACCTTTGGCAAATCATTCTAAGAGTTTCTAATTGTTGTAATAGTGATGGTGGACAAGGATGGCCCCTCCAATTGTCATTGTTTTAATATTTTTGCTTCTTGTCACTCAGTTCCACGCCATATCACACACAATCTAGACTTTATCACCTACAGTGAACCTTGGGAAATTGCAATTTGTCAGATTTGAAATCGAGTCTACATGAATCTGAGTAAAAAATAATTTGGGTGCAGGCAAAGCACAGGTCCTCCTTAAAATATATGCATGTCCCAAACATATATTTTTGTCAAACTACAATATAACTTCAATCAACAATATTTTCTATATCATCTTCAAG
>VALG01004727.1:0-11463 GCA_009835305.1 Ipomoea purpurea | reverse complement strand
ACAGAATTTTTTATACTAGGAACAAAAAGACTTGCTAAAAATATCCAAAACATTAATCATTTCAGTCCCCCCCAGACCCACTCCCCAACACTTCTTAATTGGCGATATAATTTATTTTCTGGGGCAGAGCATTACCGGGGGGATAAAAAATTCGATTGCATCAGCAACCAGTACCAGCTAGGTAGAAATATAGCTGTTTGAAACACAAATAGTTGGCGTAGAAAGATAGTTAGTTAAAGTGTATGTTTAGGTGTGTCTGTAGGATTGTGTCTCTTAGTCTGTTATATTACTAGGCTCCCCATTGAGAAGCAAGTAATACAACAACTTCTTCTGTACATCGTCTTAACATTATCAAGACCAAATCAAAATTTTGAATTTTCCGGTGAATAGACTTACTGTATCATTCGAAAACTAGGTTTTCAAAATTACTTCTATTTTGAGATATTTATCAAATATACTCAACCCCTACCCACCTCGGCGACCTTTACCCATCAATTCGGTCGCCGAAATCTCCTCACGCCGCCACCACGTCGCCGGCCATGAAGCCGTCTCCTGCGTCCTTCCGTCGTACTCTCCAGATCGTATCGTCGCCTCCTCTTCCTTCCATGCAACAGATTTATTTTGGTCACGAAGCTCTTCCGACGAAAATTCATAATTCGGTACTATTCTCCTGCCAATTTTTTAATTTACCACTTCTTCGACCTCTGTTTATATAACCAATCTTCTGGAAACCCAGTAATCACTTCTAAAGATTATGTTTCTCAAAATTACCACTCTTGGTTGGAAGCGTAGAATATGTATGCCAAGTGTTGACCACTTGCAAATAAGATGGATATGATACCGGAAAAAATAAAATGACAGTTTGCAAAGGTAGATGCTCAACTTTAGTTTCTCCTTTGGCATTTCTTCTCACAATTTTGCCTTATTTCGCCCTAAGACATGGTTTGGGTGTTGGAGTCGAAGCTCAAAACTCTGTACCACTAATGATGTCTCTCAATTCTATAAGTTGTGACAATTTGGTTACTTGAAGAAAATGTATTGATTATGAAACTTTTCTGACAAAGCCCAAAGAGAATGACCCTTTTTTTTTTTTGGCAAGTAATTGTAAAATTCAAGGGTTTGATGTGGGGGCTTGATAGCCAAGTTTTAGATTTCAAGCAATGATGTTATAATTTATATATTTTGTATACTTTAACTGCAGGAGCCCCAAGTCTCAACTGGTCGAATCGGATGATGACTTAAGCTTCACCCATTTCCCTTCTTTTGGATCTTTATTGGGTAAAGTCAGCAAATGGAGAATGAGATGGCATCATTATTTTAGGCTTATGAGTAAAAACAATTTACTGTTTGGTTATAGAGAATTATTCTTAAAGTTTGAAGAAAATGATATTGTTCTCTTTTTTTGCTTATTTATTTGTATTGAATATTTGAGGAGGAAAAGATACGAAGTCCTATGAGCCTCAAATGTTTATTAATAGGGCATTTTTTTATTAATTATTTTCTACAATTTATTTAATTCTTTCTAAGTAAAACAATATTCTAAAAAAGTATTCAAAGATTTAAATCCATTTGAGCATAATAGGGTTTAATTCAATCACCCACTCAGGTAGCCTCTAAGGACTTAAAGCCACATCCTTCTTACCTCGATGGATTATGTCAAGTTAATCCCACATATCTTTAGTGATAACACCGTAAAATGTGAATACATCATGTACCTTGCCATAAAAAATTCTCCTGACTTATTTAGGTCATTCCCCCATAAATAATATAATCTGTTAATAATGCTCTTATTTCCTGCCAACTCTGTTGTTAAAGCAACTTGATTATTCATTTTTCCAATCCTTTCTAAAGACTCATATGGTCCAATTGATCTGGGACTTAGCTAGCCTTCCTCTCCGAACTCATTACTCTTGTAGTGAGACCTTTACAAACCTATTATTATTATTATTATATTATTATTATATTATTATTATATTATTAATTATTATTATTATTAATAAGAATTTTATTAAGTATTTATTTGATTATTGTTATTAGAAATTCTTATTAAAATGTGTCAATAGAATTAGAAAATATGTAAAGTCGTGTATTCAATTGTACTCACCTTACTAGATTAAAAATAATGAAATGAGAATGTCAACGTTGAGGAAGATCTAGAAGAATAATTTATGATATATTATAACATTTTTTTTGTACAAAAAAATTTATAGATAAAAAGAATCCAAGTCATTAAAAAGTTGTAACAATGTATTCAAATTAGCATTTTAATTACATTTGTAAACTTTTTAAAATAAAAATTCATAAAAGTCTATAAATATTTTTTATATAAAAGTTTTAAAAAGTATTAAAAAGCTTACAAAAGTTTAGAAACAACTCTATAAAAGTCATTAAAAGTTTTTAATAATTTATATTTTAAAGACTCTACAAAAGTAATGATTGAATATAACCCTCATTGAAAAAAAAAATAAAAAATTATTAATTTAGGGGTTACAGTTTTGAATATATAATAGACGTAGAACTCTTCCCAAACCCAAACATCTAGGGCGATAGACTATAAAAAAGGATACTTCTTGCCTTCCCTAATATCTTTAATCTTCCCAAATATCCTTTGATTTCGACTAACCCCAACAAAAGTAACTATAACAACTCCTTCTTAGTTAGCCCATTCTAAAGAGAAGATCGGAGTATAAATTTTCCAAGTAGTGACGTTAGCGCACCATTCTTGTTTCCAATTGAATGGCTAGTGGTGAGCGGATCGAAACTGGATTGGATTTAATAAGTGCACTGCCAGTAGATTTAAAAGAAAGAATTTTGGAGTGTTTGCCCACTCGAGACGCTTGCCAGAACTGCTTTGCTCTCAACTCACTGGAAGAATGTTTGGTTGCACCATGGCCGGCTAGCATTCGATTGCGACTTCATCAAATGGGTTCGAGAAGCAAGCTTTATGACCCCAAAAGTGTAACGAGCATAATTAATAATATTCTTTTGCATCGTGTTGGACTCGTCAAGAAATTTACTCTGCACATCTCATTTGTTGGTTTCTGCTGCAGTCTGACATAGATATAGTGTTTCTTTTCTATCAGAAAATGGTGTCAGGAACTTTCATACTTCTTTGTGTGCCACCACCAGAAATATTAAACCCATTTTGTATAGCTCGTGCACACAATTAAGCACCTCAAAACTTCAAGATGTGTTATGATTTGCCGTAAATGGTGTGTATATTTCTTGCGTCACTTCATTAGTTTGAAAGAATGTTTACTTGAGAATAATAAGTAAAGGAAAATGTTTCCTATAGTATTCCTAAACTAGAAGAAACTGGCTTCCGAGCTTTTTATGATTGAGAAATCTGAGATAAGGCTCCAAAACTAACAAGCTTCCTCATTCTTTCGTACGTTCTATACCCAGATGTTTACTGCTCATTGGAGCAATAAGTATCTTGTTGTTGCAGCTATTTTTTTTTGTAGAGGTGATGAGAACTCACTTTTTAAATTACTTTACTCATGCCAATGCCCAACCTTAGCCAAATATATTATGGTTTCCATTTGCCTTTCAATCCACTTCGCTATGGCTAAGATGTAGACAGTTAAAACTATATTCTATTGTTGATCGAGTGAACGGAACCGACCTAGTCAGTTTATCTTCCACGTGGTCTTTATCACAACCAGGCTTCCAACAATAGACAACCTAGCAGTTCACAAGGTCAAATGAATAACTAAGTTTGTGATACGTTAGCTATAGCCACAAGCTTCCAAGGTTGACTCCCATAAATTGTCTATGCTTTCTTGGTTTGATCGTTTCCTATTTCGCGGTCCACTGACAACCTAGTTATGGGAATACACACATAATAGAGCAACACCTAACTAAGTTGTTGATAGTTAGCTTGGCTCCAAGATTCTAAGTTTGACTCTATAGAGTCTGTCCATTTGGTAACCGCCCACAAGATTCCCTTTGAATCACTTTACTTAGCTTAAAGGCCATTAATTGCTATATATTGCTTTAATATAATGTTTCAATTCATTCTACTTGTTGGTTCTTTCAAGTTTAAATTGCTCTTTATAATTTTTCTTTTTCAAGACGCAAAACTTGCAGAAGCAGCACCCAACGCAAGAAATCCTCAATAATCAAGGTTTCTTTTCGGATGGGTGTGAGAGGCACTTAAAATTTCGTATACAATTGCTCAAAAATCCCCCAATTTATCACACTGGAATTGGAGTTCTACAGAGAACAGTGAACATATATGATCACTGATATAATATACTACTATATTATATATAATATTATTTGCTGTCTTGATTTCTTTTTCTTTATAATTAATTTCGGATTCATTTTTTGCTTAGTTGCAGGAGGAATGGATCCATGACAAAGAAGATCCATCAATTTTTTTTGACTATCCAGACATTATAAATAAGAATTTGAAGACACTCACTAGTACTGAATAGAGCAAAGAAATCATACTTTAAGCTACCCTTCTTTAAACAAGGGTAGTGTATTATTTAAAAAAAAAAAGAACGGTGACATAATTGTAATTAAATGAATAAGAAACCGCTACCCTTTCTAAAAGAAAGAAGGTAGCGGTTTAAAAAAAAAAAGAAGACGGATTTCCGCTGCCCTTTCGCGTAGCAAAGGGCAGCGGAAACGATATTATAAAAAAAAACAAAAATTTAAATTAAAAAATCTTAACCTCGTACAACGCCTCTCCATCCTCTCACCGCTCAATCTCACCACCAAGGCTTCTGCAAACCTAACCTCACGGCCGGCGAGGACACCGCATCTCGATCTACTCACGGCGACTGACTCGATCTCCGGCGAGGACACGGCCTCGACCACCGTCTCATCGTCGATTCACCGCCCCACGACCTCATCCGCCGTCTCCACCGCCACAGGGTTGCCGGCGCTTCTTCGAGCCGCCGCCGCTGCTTCGAACCACCGCTCCAGCCGCTGCTTCGTTTAATCATTCATCATCTCAGGTAGTACTAAATTGCATATACAGATATTTTTTATTTTTTTATTTGGTTTTGGGTTTCTGCATCCTTTACTAAGATGCCTTCTTTTTGGAACACCATATCTGCTACTCCATACCTCTTTCTTCTTGGTTCACGCATATTCTTAACCTCATTTGTTTTCATAGATAAAATTGGTAGAAGATGTTGGGTTGGGAAATTGAAGTCGTACATCCACAAATTAAAGAAAAAGAAAGATACATAAGGGGTTTATTGCGGGGACAGTCATTTTGTTGATTAGCAAGGGGAAAAACTCTCACATACTGAGATTCAATGAAGAGCTGTTCTTGATTGACATTAGAAAGCTATCTGATAGAGGTCAAGACATATATATCAGGCTTGTATCTCTGAGCTAGATAAGAATACAACTCATGGATTCTTGAATGGTAAATTGTCTTTTACATCTGAAATTATTCAAGTCAGCCTTGGTTTCTTTTATCATGGTGCTCACTACAGTATACACAATGTTTTCTTAGTTTCTGATGCAGGCTCCAAAAGGAAACGTGGTAAAAAGTTGGAACTACTTGCAGCCAGTTTGTCATCAGTTATTGGATTAATTCTCGTAGGGCTGTGCTTGATGTTCTGTTTGTGGAGAAAGAAGACTGAAGTACTGCATGATAATGAATTTGAGCTACCAATTTTTGACTTCCTACCATAGCTAGAGCTACCAACAACTTTTCAGCCAACAACAAGCTTGGACAGGGTGGTTTTGGGGGAAATCAAATACGTTTGGCCTTTTGGTAAGTAAATTTATATAGAATAGCTAAATTATATATATAATATATATATATATTTTTTTTTTTTCAAAAAAAAAAAAAGCTAATTATATTTTATTAGTTAACTTATTTAGTAATTTGATTAATTAAATTATTTTTGTAGGTATTTGAAGGAAATTCGTACTCTACCAATGAAATAGATGGATTCGAGACTAGAGCAAAATATTTTTGAAGAGGTAACTTTTGTTATAGATTATATGATATTGCCTTAACTATAAAGGATTGTATTGATAGATTGTGAGGTTCATAATATTGTGTTTGATAGTTATGATAATATTGTGTATCGTTTTGTTGATAATTGTGTTGAAGATTAGATTTCTTGATATTAGTGTAAAAATAGATTTTTATAAAAATTGGGGCATTTAAAATAAAAAAATAAATTTTTTAAAAAATAAAAACAATCCGCTACCCTTCTTTTGTAAAAAGGGCAGCGGATGCTTAAATAAAATAAGAAAATTCGCTACCCTTCTATATTTAGAAGGTAGCGGATTTCAATTTTCCGCTACCCTTGTGAAAGGGTAGCGAAAACTCAAGATTTTCAGCGTCCCTCGAATCCGCTACCCTTGTACAAGGATAGCGGGATAACCCTTTACAAGGGTAGCGGATGTGCATATCTGTACTAGTGACTTAATAAGGTAAAGATTGAATGGTTTAAAGGATCCAGACATTAAAATGCTTTTCTTGAAAGCAGTGCTCTCAAAATCAGTTGCATGCACTAGACAAAGTTGTTGTTCAAGAATTACCATACGTAATAGGCACAACGCCTTGGCTCTTATCTATCAACTCAAGGAAGTTGTTGGACTTTCCTCGTGCATCTCTAAAAGCACAAATTATCTTCATGGAGTACAACTTTAACTATAGACTAATTGATCTGTCAGAAATTTAGATATGAATTCAGATAGATGCTACAGTTTGGATGCAACATAGAAAGTTTTTTTTTTTTTAATTATATATATTTTTTTTATGGAGTACAATGCAACTTATGACTTTGTGTGATGCTCCATAGTTCTGATATGTGGCGCAGTCTTTAAAATAAATTTGTTTGCTCAATAGATTTTGTAGTACTATATATGATTTAAATTATAGACTAATGGTAACAATTTTTATATATGTAAAGATACGAGAAAATGTGTAAGCTCCAGTGGTAGCAATTGTTGATTATAGTTGAAGTTTATATATATGTAAATAATATATGTATTATATAATACACACATATGATTTATCATTCTTAGAAATTTAATTAAAATATAATAAACAATTAAATTAATTATATATTGGTTTTAATAAAATAATAATAAATGCTCCATAATAGAAAAAGTTAAGATATGATATGATAGATATAAGTGTATGATATGATAATAATGATGGAGTCATTAATGTTATAATTAAATAATAATGAAGTTATAGCGGTGTAAGGGTATTTTTGTCTAACAAGAATTTATAAGGTACAATTTTGTCTAATAAGATTGATGTGTACACCATTTAAAGTAAAATGTATATACCTTTATTAGCATACCTAAAAAAATGAACATAAATAAAAAATACAACTTAGATTTAGACTTATTATGTATTTTAGATATGAGAGTTTCTTTTTCATTATTTAAAATTAATAAAATATATTTAAAATTTATTATTTTAAAAAAATTCAAAATGACGCTTGCTAACCAGGTAGTAAAAGATTTTACCAGAAAATTAAACTCACTTGCAGAAAATTGATTAATTTCAAGATTCAATTGCATTTAAAAAAAAAAAAATGGTGATTCAATTATATTATCACGTACCGTTCAATAGCATATGGTGATATAAATGTTACCAAAGAGTATTTTATGGAAAGAATAACAAGGCAAGTAGTATTGTTTAATAGTTTTGAGTACAAAGTATTGTATATTCATTGTCTGTCACCGTGTTTATTATTTATACTAATTTTTGTATATTCATTGTCTGTCACCGTGTTTATTATTTATACTAATTTTTTTACGCGCTTTGCGTGAATTGAATAATGTCCAATAATAATTTTTAAATAAGTACGTATTTCAAAGTATATCAACGCAATATTATATAGGAGATGTATGTTCATGCATAGGTAAATAAATGTTGAATTTGTTTATTTAAATTGGTAATTTAAAGTATATAAATGCAAGATAATATATGAGAAATTGATTATAATTGTCACTAAAATTATGTTTGCAACTTTGTAATAACGCTAGTCTAAATACTTACTCTAAAAGCGATAGTCTAAATATAAATACTACTTTTGATTTAAATTTCTTAAATTATTCTTAATTCTATTTTGAGTAGCATTATCATTATCCTCATCTTCAATACATGTCATCTTTTTTTTTTTATTGGTGGTGTGTCATGTGCAATTAGATTACTGCCTCGCGAGAACAGGGAAAGCTGCCACCTAATATAGTACTGGCATTTACAACGATCAGAATAAGAAAAATACTGATATGCCCTTCTACACTTCACTACAACAACAGTAACAACAAAACCTCCAAAATTTCACCAACAAAAATCCCCCATAACCCCTAGATGTAGTATCTGAAGACATAATAGGGCTAGGGTTATAGCTAACCTGGGCGTTGGTTTGCTCTATGCCAATATGTCTGAGAGAGGGGGAGCTCCAGTTCCAGCCGATTGCTAGTGTATGTCTGCAAGCAAGGAGGTGGATGGTGTTGGTGTGCTTTGGGAGGTGGTGGGGATGAGATGGACTTATAGTGGCCTCTGAGTAGCTTTTGATATCAATTTTCGAGAATTGATCATCATCTTCAAATATTGTGCACCACTATTATTATTATTCCATAATATGTCTATTTTAGTACTTGTGCGTTGCACGGAAAAGATTTGTATAAATCTTTTTAAAATATATAACAACGAAATATTTATATAGTACAATTGATGAAATAGGTTGGATCGATTATGGTTTTTTTTTATTTTTATATTTTATGTTATCCTGCTTGAATGTCGAGCAAAAATAGTTAACCCAATTATCCGTGCACGTGTGCGCGTGCAGTGCGTGGCAGTGGGCCGTGCGATGCTACGAATAATTTTTTTTTTTTTTTTCACTGTATTTAGATATAAGGAATTACGGTATTAATTTTATAGATTTTACATTTTTCGGTAGGACTATTTATTTAACTGATAATAGGACAAAAAAATCTAAACCGGCCCTAGCATAAAGTATATATATAGTATGTAAATTACGAACTCTAGAATATACAACTTGTGTTTCTAAGTCAAAACCATAACAACTGTAGAGAACGAATTTGTGAATAAAATACAAGGTTATCAAATCGTAATATGTGTAAATTGTGTGATTGCAGTATTTGAAGAAAAATTTGTGAATACAAAATTAGTAAGAAATAATAGGCAATATCATATATACATCATTGTATTATGTTGGATACATATAGGACTAACCTCCAGTCATAGTTGTTTTGCTTGAATTGCCGTTTGTTTGATGTAGAATGCCTCACGTTGTCTTTCTGCAGTGATCTTGCGGCAGAGTGACTCCACTTGTGCTCAAGTATAATAGAATGGTGTATATTTTTGGTCAGGTTAATGGACAGTACTTGAGTAGTGGGGAGGACCTCACTTACTATAGCCTACTCTAACAATCAATATTAGGCTTTGTACACAGGTTGTAACGATAACCGGTTCCCAAACGTATCCATTAGCACTCTTTAGATGGCTATTAAGGCCATAACAAAGTTGCACCAATCATGGTAAATGTTACATTCTCCCACTTGGTGCAAAGACCAAACTTAAGAGAAACAAAATACATCGAACCATAGAGATATGTCCTCTGAATACGGGAGTGAGTAGTCTACTATGAGATCACAATGTAACTTTTTTCTCTAAGTGACTTTATGTGCTTTAACCGAAAACGCTTTAATGGATAAAACCTTATGATTTATCGCAGGTCCAGAAGAAATTTATTTTCTCAACAATATGTCACAATCTACTAATGAAAAATTCTTAAATGCTTAAGATTTTCATAAAAATAACGTGATATGGTATACAAACTTACAAAGGTGGGCGCACAGTCCCATTTTTCTCAACAAAATCCCTAATACTTGGAATTGGTTTGCCGATGGCGCTTTAGTTAAGGGAGCACAATCATCAACTCAGTGACTTATATGCTTCAATGACCCATTTCTTATCTTAGTAAACACGCTCCCTGATAGGAGCTAAGTACTGGTGTCGATAATGCTGTACTTTCGACTCGCCCACAGCTTTATTTGTTCTTAGCACGGAGACGCAGCTGAGTTGTCACAATAAACCTTTAATGGCTTAGAAATAGAGTCCATAAACTCTGAAGCCCCGAAATGAAATCATAAGCCGATACACCTTGAGGATGTTAGCCTGCAAAAACATGAAAGGCAAAACTCGCTTCCATGGGTTGAATAGGTGAAAGAGTTTGGGTTTAACACTATCTCCATAGGAAACGACTCCACACCGCCATGATAAAAATGTTCCACCGAAGATTGATTTTCGAGAATCAATGTCCGAAAACAATCCCATCTGTTTGAACACAAGGCTTGTAGATCCTTGGTATCAGCTTGAGATACTTAACAACCTTCTTTGCAGCCTCTCCAGTAGGTCTTAAACCGGATCAACTTTTGATATCGTCTTAGCATTCCAACAGGCAAAAGCGAATGTCCGGCCTAAGTACATACCTTAAACATGCACCGAAACATCGACAACTGAGGAGCCATAAGGAATATTCTTACATGGATTCTCTCTTCAAAACTCATTCTCTTTGGACATTGGGCCAAACTGAGAATTTATGCTCCTCTCGACTATAGGAGCTTGACTCGGTGAACAAGTCCTTCATCTGAAATCTTTTCTAAGACTTTGTTGATATAGTTTCCTGCGATAGTCCACGAATACCCCTCGGGATAATTCTATATCCGTTATGGCATCTTTTTCTCATCCACTCATTGATTGTCATTAAGTATGCCTCGCCCGTATATATTCGATATCAAAGATTCTTAGAAGGGGTGATGTTGCTTAGATCTTCGAGTGAAGCATTCCCTATAGAGGAATAGTGTCAAGTAGAAAATAAATTCATGCTAGACATATAAATCAAACAAGAAAGCAGAAAAGAATTTACGTCAATCTTGTCTGTTTTAGGTATTCGTTTTTTCGCTTCATAGTGTATCTAAGGGTACTTTCAACTACAAATCCATATGAAGGAGATTGACCCATTAACACTGATTTTTTTTACTATAGTACACCACCCTTCGCTTCCGAACAGTTTGTTCTCTAACACCATCCAGCCATTCGTGACCATAAAAAATAAGCTCCGGATTTTGTCCAACTAAATGTTACCTTCACTATAAAGAGTAGATTGCCTTACAGGTTTTTCATATAAACCTCCTTCTTCTAGAATCACCATTAAGGAACGCCGTTCTTCACATGCCATTTGTTGCATTTCAATTGATTCGTAAATGTGTTCAAACCAAAGCCAATAAATATTAAATATATACGAAGTGAATCTTTCTTTGACAACAGACGAGAAAGTTCTCCGTGGTAGTCGAAATCCTCGTCCTTCCTTTTGATTAAATCCTTTTAAGCTATTACCGAGCCATATGCCTCTGCTTGATACGTTCTCTCGCTCGATGGTTGTCCTAATGGTTAAGTCTATTTATATAGTTTAATACCTAAACTCAAATTTAGCA
>VALG01004723.1:0-10720 GCA_009835305.1 Ipomoea purpurea | reverse complement strand
CACGTGGTGCGTATCTGAAACGATCACCTGATTGCCCCGCTTGCGTCCAATGGTGGTGCCCAAGCGGCCCGCCGGAGTATAGCACACGAATGGTGGAGTAACTTGTAACCCATGGAAACTGCCTGACAAAGGCGCTCCGGATAAATGATATTCCACAACGTGATAGAAGATTAGTGGGGCACATTAGGGCTGTCCAAAGCGCCGGATCGGCCTTGCAGTAAAATGGTTAGTATCCTCGCATCAAATCCAAGCGTCAATGGGAGTAAACACAGAACTGGTAAACGAAATATGGTATAACTGTCCGGATTACTAACTTACGAAAGTATATTATTCGAATACAAAAAAAAAAAAAAAAAAAAAGACTTTATATTCAATTACGCCTTTGTCGGGGAGTAAGCGGATCGAAATTGACCACGGTACGGCATTGTGGTGTGATTTTGCCACCTACCACCATGTGTGTATGCACACCCACCTACAATAATAACATTGCAAACAAAAATATAATATAATTCTATAATGATTAGTAGATGTAATACTTAAATCGATACTTACCGAATGCAAGAGGGTAATCTGAGATCTCTGTGACTTGCAGAACACCTTCTAGCCGTACCATTGGCAACCTCTCCCATGCCCAAATTTGTAGAATGAAGAGAAAATAAAACCACAAACCGTTTTAGTTCTCGTTCTTAGCACCTCTGCACAAGGAACGGTACAAATATCCCAAAACAGCCGATCCCCAGCTGTATTGTCCACATAATTTAAATCTCTTAATATACTCTAGCAAGTATGTTTTATAATACACCGTTGACTTGTGTCCGGAAAACAAAAAATCTTTCGGATAAATGAAAAATTTAAACGGCGTGTTTCCCAAAATCACCGATTCCTGTGTGCTATCCTCGTTGCTTTACTGGCCGAGCCTTTGGACCACAGTCCATTTAAATCTTTGTCCTGGTCATGAATTGCGGTGCCAAATAAAATCCAAGTAGTTCAAAGCAATTTCTCACAACTTCAGTTGGGTTCATATACGAGTATCGGTCCCCGACCACTGAGCAACGCCGTCCACCTTCGAGCCCAAATAACACTTCGCGCATGCCTGAAGTGTTATCCAACTCAACCGAATGGCATATGGAAGAGCATGCACTTCCGGCGCGGCCACTCTCAGATGTGGAAGGTGCAGGTAATGTAGGGCCAGTAGGTCCAGCAAGTTTTAGATGGACGTCGAAACGGCGAGAATACTGTTAAGGAATTCCGGGGGCGGATTACGTAGTATGTTCTGTGCGACGGCGGAGGTGCAAGTGAGACATCGCGAAAGGCTGATTACGGTGTATGCGGTACCGTGCAGGAGTTGTTCAGCTGTTCCTATATATCGTAGTTGGGGGATCGGGCGCGAAGTGTGCGGGCGAGCGTGGCGGAGGGGTGTTGCTGTTGAAGGATGTTAGAGCACCGGGCTGGGACGGGGGTCCGAGTGTGAGAGTGAGGGTGCGCAGGAGTGGTGCAGGGCGTGCGTGGGGGGTGGTGCGGCGGATAACTATCCGGTAAATAACGAATACAATGAATGAAACAATCAGGGCGGACGGAGGGATGCGGTTGAATAGACAAGTCGGAGTGTATAAAAGAAGATCACACTAGAAATACAGTAAACGGGAACGATTATGATCGAAGAGTATAGTGAGTAACAAGTTAAGCAAGTGAAGGGGAGTGAGATATGGGGGATGTTGAGCGTTCGGGAAAGTAAAATGGTTACACGACAGTGAGTGAATTTACGAAGACTACGAGCGAGTGTAGGACGTAACGCGAGAATTTTAGACAAGCAAATTGGAGGAGTGGCGCCGAAAGTTTGCGGCAGCGAGAGAGCGAGGTAGAGAAGTTTGGAGACAAAGCAGGCGGGGGGCCGATAAAAGGAAGTATGGAGTTAAGGATTGAAGAAATGCAGGTGGTAGAGACATTACCCTATGAGTGTAGTATCCAATGAGTCGGCGCTTTAGATTACCTGTCAGAACTGGTGTTGTGTGTGAGAATGAAGATCGCAAGTGTAGAGAAGACTGTTGGTAATGCAAGAGAGTCACGCGAGGGGGGGTGAGCGAGGCCAAGGTTGCCGATGCCAGACAAAATAGTTACAAGGCTTGCAAGGATCGACCAAGGTTACTAGAGGTGCGTCTCCGAAATGATTGATGGAAGGAGAGGGTGAGAGGGTGGCAGAGTGGCATTTGCAGGCAGGTGCATTCGATATTCATGCTCTCTGTGAACAGGTTAATTCCTTGAGGTCATTGTTTTCCTTAGGGGATGTTGTGGACCACGTTATCCAAGCGAAGGTATGGAGAACGCAGGGGTAGTGACTCATGACGGACTATGGCGATGAGGGAGGTCATAGCCTCATGAGGTGCAGGACGGCAGACAGGAGGGAGGGGTCAGGAGTGGTGGCGTTACCGCGAGGGGGGTTTGATGGCGAATTTGTGCTCAGTCCGTGTCGGAGCGATTACAGGTTGAGAAGAAGCGTGCTGGACGCTCCTGCTCAGCAGTAAGTTTGAGCACGCGTTAACTGGCAGCAGATAAATGTTAAGTCCTTAAAGGAATGCCTCTAATAAACATTTGACTGAACTTTCGTTGAACCGGTGAGTTTGTTGGATTCGAAGAGGAGGTCCATTAGTTGCCTTGTTGAAGACTCCAATAAGGAAACGCTTAGGGATGATGAATTCTTCTATGGTGTGGATCCCAATAATGTTGAAGAGTGTTTTGTTCTTCACTTGTATGTAAACACAGAGAGAGCCAACAATAATGTTAGTAACCAAAGTCCCACTTGAAATGAATATTTTGCCAACTTTTTAATGCGAGATAGACCGTGTCTTTCCCCTGCTTCTCTCGTGTATTTTGGCAATCCAAACAGAGGAATACCTCCACAAAGCTTGTTGTTCTCACTAAGTACAACATCACTCTCGTTTTTGAAAATTCCCTCACTCGGTACCTCGTCATCAAAATCGTTGAAAGATAAATTCAGGCGGTTTAAGAATGGAAAATTCCCTCACTTGCTACAAGAGCTCATGATGCATGGAAACGTCTAGTTGCCAGTTATGCCAATGCCTCTAGAGGACGCATTATTTCCCTCAAGGCAAAACTCACTAAAAACCCGAGAGGTTTTTGGTCCATCACTACTTACCTCAATGACATGCGAGCCATAGCCGATGATCTGGCGTTGGCTCAGTGTCATCTACATATTGACTCAGTTGGGGGAGGACTACAACTCTATCATATCGGCTATTCACGTTCGTGAAAATCCTATGTCCTTTGGCGAGTTAGCAGAAGTGCTGACTGTCCATGAACGCCAATTGAAGGGTGTGGATGAATTGCATCAGTCTTTCGTGGCATCTGCCAATGTTACTCAACACGCCTTGCCACCCTCGTGGCACAACCAGCAGCCCAATTCCAACCGGAGGGCTCGCAATAATAACACCCATTACAGCTCTAACAGACAGGATTGGCAACAAGGAGATCCCAATCGCTCCAGTATTGTTTGTAAGTTTTGTCATCATACAGGTCATGAAACAAGAGTGTGTCGCAAGCTAGCCAGGTTTTTGAAGGAGCATAATGTTCCTCTCATGCAACCTCCTATGTCTCCTACGGCTAATTCGGTGATCGGGTCCTCCTCTTCACTGGATGTTTGATAGTGGTGCGTCCAACCATGCCACACCAAGCGTCAATCTGTTGCACACTTTCTCCGAGTACAGTGAACCAGATGAAATACGCTTGGGTAGCGGTAATTCCTTAGCATAACGCATGTTGGTCAGTCTGCATTCCCACTCCCACTACTGTTCTCACTCTTGATAATGTCTTGTGTGTCCCACCGTTACACACTAGCTTAGTTTATATATCCCAACCATGCAAGACTAATCGTGTGTCTGTTGAATTCTTTGATTCTCATTTCCTTGTCAAGGATCTTCGAACGGGGATTCCACTACTACGGGGGGGCGAATAATAATGGTGTCTACTATGGACCAGTTGCTTCTCGTCCAGCAATTCATGTTACGCAGGTGTCTCGTTTATCTCAGTGGCACCAGCAACTTGGCCACCCGTCTAATAAGGTGTTGCAACTTGTGTTGCAACGCTGTAATGTTCCCGTCTCTATGTCATCTCTACGACAGTTTTATTGTTCTTCATGTAATATGCATAAAAGCCATAAACTGCCCCTCTCCATCACTACACTTGTTAGCACCAAACCTCTGCAAATAATCTATACTGATGTGTGGGGACCTACTAAGAAATCTGTTGATGAATTTTGCTATTATGTTATTTTTGTAGACCACTTTTTGAAATATATCTGGTTGTATCCCATGAAACGTAAGTTTGATGTCTTTCCCATATTCAAGCACTTCAAACAGTTAGTGGAGAAATACTTTGGTCTTTCAATTATTTCTCTTTACTCGGATAATGGGGGAGAGTTTATAAAACTTATACCATTCTTGAACACTCATGGTATTTCTCATCTCACCACCCCACCACACACTCCTGAGCATAATGGTGTCGCAGAGCGACGACACAAGCATGTGGTAGAAACCGGCTTGGCCCTTCTGCACTCTACGTCTCTGCAATCCTTGTACTGGACCTACGCCTTTCAAATGGCTGTTTACCTTATTAACCGGCTCCTACACCTATTTTAGGTAATCATTCTCCTGTTCAGGTCCTATTTCGTCGGCTGCCTAACTATGGTAAGCTGCAACCCTTCGCTGCTTGTGTTTCCCGTGGTTGCGTCTTTATAACACCAAGATGTTACAACCAAAGTCACGACCGTGTATCATCTTTGGATACTCCAACACTCAGTCATGTTACAAATGTCTAGATCCTTATTCCAGTCATATTTATATATCTCGGCATGTTAGATTTGTACCTCATATGTTCCCTTATAGTGATTGCAACAAACATCTAGTAGGCTACCATCTGGTTCACATGGATTGGACTCAACTCCTATTGTGTTCAACCCACCCCTTTTGACTACCCAGTCCGAGGTCATTCCATCAACTGCGCAGTCTCCCTCTCCGTCTCTGGTGTCTTCTCCTGCTCCGTCCCTAATCCAGTTTAGCTGACCACCAACAGTCTGATCCGCTGGATGTTCCAACTCGTGTTCAACACCAACCAATACTGTCAACCTGCATTATGCTCCGGTGGATGTTCCAACACCGTCAGACGGAACAATATGAATGTACCAAATTCTTCACCGTCGGCGGCGTCTAGTTTATCATCACCCCTCGTTCCAGAAAGTAGCCAACATACCAGCAAGTCCGTGTCTAACTCTCTGCCCTCCACCACATCTAAAGTCTCTTATTCGCAAGATAATCTCTGCCGTCTTCCCGGACGCGTCATCCCAATCCTAGGTATTCTGACTATGTCATTAACCACGTCTCAACGCATCCCCTTACCTCCCACTCTAGAACCCTCTACCGTCGCCCAGCTTTTAACGATGGTCGGTGGAGGAAAGCGATGGATGAGGATTTTGAAGCGCTCCAATGTAACCAAACGTGGCAACTGGTTCCTCGTGGAACGGCAGCCCCGATTGGCTGCAAGTGGGTTTATCGTGTCAAGCACAAATCAGATGGATTGGTTGATCGGTATAAAGCGCGGCTTGTCGCTAAAAGGGTTCTTGTAGACTGTTGGCCAGGATACTTTGAAACGTATAGTCCGGTTATGAAGCCAGTGACTATCCGCGTGGTTCTAACCATTGCTTTGAGTAATCTCTGGGGTTTACACCAACTAGACATTAATATAGCGTTCCTTCATGGAATGTTGCATGAGGAAGTGTTTATGGAACAACCGCCAGGCTTTGTCGATCCCTCATTCCAAACGCATGTTTGCAAACTGACTAAAGCCTTATACGGTCTCAAGTAGGCTCCTAGGGCTTGGTACTTGGAGCTTTCCCAGTTTTTGTTGCATTGTGGGTTTTTGAAAGCACAAGCAGATGCGTCTTTATTTATTTATTCTGCTATTAATGTTATTGTCTATTTCTGGTGTATGTGGATGACATTATATTAACAGGAAACGATGTTGCGTGGCTTGACAAGTTTGTTAAAACTCTCTCCGCTTGGTTTGGTCTTAAGGACCTTGGTTCCTTACATCACGTTCTAGGTGTTGAGGTAGTTTCAACTCCTAATGACATGTTCCTATCTCAAAGTGAGTATATAACAGACATATTGGTGCAGTTTAAGATGGATGGGTGCAAAGGCTGTTTCAACACCACTGGCAACCACGGACAAGTTTGCTCCCTGCACAAGCTGGTAGTGTTGCGATAGATGTGACTCAGTTTCGGCGTCTCCTTGGCTTGCTGCAGTACTTGGTCAGCAATGGACTTGACATGGCCTATGCAGTTAACCATCTCTCACATTTCATGCATATGCCTACGGAGGTGCACTGGCAGGCTGCCAAGCGATTGTTGCACTACCTCAAGGGTACGGTGTGTCATGGGTTGTACCTTCGTGCTGGGCAACCTCTGTCGCTAAGTGTATATACAGATGCTGATTGGGGTGGTTGCACCTCCAGTGGCCGGTCCATTAGGCTTATCTACTGTATCTTGGGTCCAATCTTGTTTCCTGGAAGTCCACTCGTCAGAAATCGGGTTCCCGCTTCATCTACGGAAGCTGAGTACCGAGCCTTAGCAAACGCTGCTGCAAAGGTTCTGTGGGTCAAGAATTTGCTGCATGAGCTCCAGACACGACTGTTGAAGCCTCCGGTTCTGCTTTGTGACAACCTCAGCGCTACGTACGTACACATGATGCACCTCACGCTCGACTATTTCTTTGTTCGGGTACTTGGTTGCTAATGTTTGTTGGTGGTGCGACACATTTCTTAATCAGCTCAGCTCGTTGATTTTCTCACCAATCGTTGGGTCGTTCGTTGTTGTCTTCTTTTCCGTTCCAAGATTGGAGTCTCCGATGGATCCTCTATCTTGCGAGGACATATTAAGGATACTTGTGGCTGATACTTTGTGTCTCTATTTATTTATAATTATTCTCCATCTAGAATAGTAGTATTGAACTGGTGACTACAACTTCCTGCTAACCACCTGCTAGCTTCTCTCCCTTGTGTGTTATTTATAGCTAGTTGTTTGTGTAATTAAATCAATTTAGTTCATAATCCTATAGACCCCACATATATTTGTACCACACAATAACCATTTACAATGCTATTTTTGCTATTTATTCCAACATATTAAAAATATATTTTATATTCATGGTCACATAGGTGATTCACTGAAAATTGGCCCCTTAATTGCCATGCAATCATTTTCATGAATTGTATTATGCATAAATTTGTACAATAATTTTGTAAACATTCTACTACCTACTGTCAAGACAAGACCCAATGCAAATTTCCACGCGGAGTTTGGTCCCCCAAAATTTCCATGCTATCGATTGCTGTCACGAATAGTAATGGCACAAATTTAATTTGTACAATAATTGTGTACACATTCTACACGCTATTGTCAAGACCGAGTCATCAAAGTAATCCTAAAAACGACCTTCATCATCCATGAGAGCAACGTAACTGAAATTTAGTCTCTACCATAAAAATAAAAAAAAATAAAAAAAAATAAAAAAATAAAAAAAAAAATCTTCTTTGGATCGGAATTTCTGCTGAGACATACCGTCTGGGTCAGCTGAAGCATCTCTTGAAGGTTATCTCAGCATGCACGTACCAGTCCTGAGTGAATGCTAGGAAGGTTGTAGGGATA
Source organism: Ipomoea purpurea (assembly GCA_009835305.1). Taxonomy (NCBI): domain Eukaryota; kingdom Viridiplantae; phylum Streptophyta; class Magnoliopsida; order Solanales; family Convolvulaceae; genus Ipomoea; species Ipomoea purpurea. Next base: position 3,006 of record VALG01004723.1, on the reverse strand, counting down.
GTGGTGGTTGATAGACTTATGTACTTACCACTTGTAAAATTTCTCGGTGAATATCTCTAGTGGATTGGGCAGACCTGAGTTGCCCCGCATACTTTAGAGAAGTGCTCCGAATTGTGTGATCAAATATCGTGTACTTGATTTATTTCTTGTGTTTATATTTTGTTATTTATTATTTCTAAGTAACAAAATTAATTGGTCTGGAATTATCTAAAGTTAAAATCAAGTAGATCTTTTAAGTTATGTTTTGTTCAAGTTTCACGGCACAATTTCATCAAAGTCAGTATTTGTTATGCGGTTTAGAGTTTGTTTTCCGACGCATACATACAACTTAAGTTAGCTTGCTATGGACAACTAAGTCACCTCAATTGGAGTTTGTATGAGAGATGACAAAAATACTCTCTTCATGTCACAAAGCTGCATATTTTTCTATTTTTGTTCAAAAATTGCTGAAATTCAAATAATAATAAATTAAGCACCATATTCAGTCAAACTAAATGAGATATACACAAAACCATTATAAATATGGTATTGAAGTGCACATGAGTACTTATATCATAATAATAGCAACTAGCAAGCTCACCGATTTGTCCCATAATTAAAAAATTAGACTTCATCAATATATGCATGTGGTGGTTTTGTATTCTTGAGCTCTATATATACTCTGATCTTTCCAGTTTCCACCCAGTCCAAGTGCACTCTGATCTGTATAATAAAGTTTGTATCTTCTCCAATCCACAAAATGAGCTCCTCCCTATTTTGTTTTTATGCCATATTTGCCTTCCTCTGCAAAGCTTCCTTCTCCCTGCCCGGAAATGTTTCTGATCACCGAGCATTACTTTCATTCAAGGCCAACATGATCGGAGATCCTCTTCAATCATGGAATGAGTCTACCCATTCTGCAATTGGGTTGGAATAACTTGCGGTCGCAAACACCAACGAGTTGTAACAATCGATTTGGGGTCGAGCAACCTTCAAGGCTCTTTGTCCCCTGCAATTGGGAACTTGAGTTTTCTTAGAGAATTGTCGCTTGACAACAACACTCTATCAGGTATAATCCCTAAAGAGATAGGTAGACTTAGAAGATTAAGTGTGTTGGTTCTGGGAAGTAATGTATTTTCAGGTGAAATTCCAAAAAACCTTTCTCATTGTGTTGGTCTAACAGAATTTTTTTTGGAAAGAATAATCTAACGGGTACATTTCCTTTGGAGTTTTGGATCACTGTCCAAACTTGAGTACCTTTCGGTTTTCACAAACCACTTGATGGGAGAGATACCTGCTTACATAGGCAATTTTTCATCCATCAAGGCACTTGATTTTGGTGATAATAAATTTCAAGGGACAAATCCTACTTCTTTTGGATGCCTGCGGAAAGTTTTTTTTTTTCTCTGTAGGCCATAACTACCTGAGTTCTACCATTCCCATATCATTTTCAATCTGTCATCATTTGGAAACTTTTGATGTACGAGAAAATAAACTTGAGGATATCTTTCCTTCAAATTTAGTCTCTACCCCCCTTCCAAATCTAGGGGTTTATTCATATTGGTTATAATCTTTTAAGAGGGCGACTTCCTATCTCAATGTCAAATGCCACAGCCCTACACTATTTTGATGTTCGTCATAATGATTTTTTATGGAGGGGTACCGTCATTTAGAGGACTTAAAAGACTAAAATGTCTTTCACTCTATGACAATCCACTTGGTAATGGAAAATCCACTGATTTACATTTTCATGTCATCTCTTCTCAATAGTACTGCTACACTAGAGACCCTGTATCCTTGGTAATTGAAATTTTGGGGGGGGTTTTGCCCACATTCCTAGCAAACTTTTCACATCTTAAAGGGTTTTACTATAGAAGAAAATGTCATAGGCGGATATCTTCCAAGTGAAATTCATCTTCTTGTTAACTTACAATACCTAGAGTTATCAGAAAACCAGCTAGGCGGTACTATTCCTAGCTCATGGGGAAGCCTTCAAAAACTCATTGGTTTATTCCTTGACAGAAACAATTTGTTCGGTGACATTCCAATTTCTTTGGGAAATCTGTCCTTTTCTTAGTAGGGTTGACCTTACAATTCAATGAGTTGCAAGTACTATTACCGATAAATTTTGAAAAATTTAAAGTATTTTGGTTAGCATTAGATCTTTCCAGAAACAAACTCCAAGGAAATTTTCCCAAAATTATCCTCACATCACTTGTGCATTTAGACCTCTCTCACAATCACTTTACAGGTCCTCTTCCTGTAGAGATTGGTGGGTTCAAAAATTTGGTGTCACTAAACCTCTCAAACAACATGTTCTTAGGCACATTCCAAGCTACCATTGGTGCACTGAGTAGCTTGATTGAACTCAACATCAATCATAATTTTTTCCATGGGTTTATCCATCCTTCTTTAAGTTCTTTAAAAAGCCTAGAAATGCTAGATCTATCTTGTAATAACCTCACAGCAAAAATTACCAGAATTTCTAGGGGTAAACTTCAGTACTTTGAAGTGGCTTGAATTTTATCATCTTAACCATTTTGGAAGTGAGATAACCTACTGAAGGGATTTTCAAACACAAGGGCTGAAGTTGAGCTTTTGGTAAAACAACCTTTGTGGGAGGTATTCCACAATATGGGTTGGCCAACATGCCCAAGAGAAGGAGAAAGACAAACATCTGCTCCCATATTTCAAAAGTTGGCAATTTTGATTTCGAGGTTGGGACTTTGCATTTTCTTGGCTTATAATTGTGGTTCCTCAGTGTGTTCATTTACAAGGCAGAAGAACAAGCGGCCTTTAACGCTTGGGACTGCAAACAACAGGAGTTCATGCCTAAGTTGCTCATATTGGAGTTATCCAGAAAGCCAACTAATTGGAATTTTCTAATCCAACATTAATCGGGTTTTGGGGAAAATTCAGCACTGTTTACAAAGGCATTCTTTGCATGCGTAGCTTTTTTTTTGGGAATAGCTTGCCAATTAAAGGTTGCTTTCAAGGGCCTTCAAGTCGGGAAGGAGGAGCATTCCA
>VALG01004722.1:46156-59330 GCA_009835305.1 Ipomoea purpurea | reverse complement strand
AGTTCCGACCCAGTGTCCAAACGTCTAGTAAGCTGTTCGTTAACTGATGCTTGAGCGCGCGCTACGTATCTGCCCAAGTGCAACGGGCGTTGTCCTAGCGTCGGATGTGGGCTGACCCACCTCGCAAGAGGTATGGTGTTGTATTGATCGAGGGATTCCACTCCCCGAGGGCTTCCTCCACCTCACCCGATGGCGTGACGGACTCGCAACCAATTGTGCGGCGAGATGGGCATTCGGGGTGTTACCTTTCGGACTCGTATGAGTGTTCCCGCCGCTCATACGTATTTTTGGGGACCGGCACAGACCCATCGTAGTCGCAAGGCGGGCGGCACACCACAGGACCGAGACGGACATGCAAGCAAACACGATTGGACCCGTTTGGCGGTAAATTACAACCGTGAATCTGCAACATACCGTAGTAGGCTTGTAAGGGACCGGCACAGTGTCCAATCGTCTAGTAAGCTGTTCGTTAACGAATTGTGGTGCGCCGCAGGGGCGGAGGCGGGTGTCGCAATGAACCCGCCCAGCGTAGCGCTGTGTAACGTTCGTGTCGCGGGCGTGGGGGTGAAGACCTCGTTAGAAGGATAGTAGTATTTTATTGCTCGAGGCATTTCATTCCTCGTTGGCATCCCCCACAGCACTTGCTCGACGGCGCAACGGACCTGACGGAGACGGACATGCAAAAAAACGACCGTGGCACAAGTCGGGCAAAAAAACAACCGTGAATCTACAATATACCGTTAGTAGGCTTGTAAGTTCCGACCCAGTGTCCAACCGTCTAGTAAGCTGTTCGTTAACTGATGCTTGAGCGCGCGCTACGTATCTGCCCAAGTGCAACGGGCGTTGTCCTAGCGTCGGATGTGGGCTGACCCACCTCGCAAGAGGTATGGTGTTGTATTGATCGAGGGATTTCACTCCCCGAGGCCTTCCTCCACCTCACCCGATGGCGTGACGGACTCACAACCAATTGTGCGGCGAGATGGGCATTCGGTGTTACCTTTGGGCATTCTGGGCATTCGGTGGGCATTCGGTGGTTGCCTTTGGGCATTCGGTGGTTACCTTTCGTACCTGTCGACGCGGCGCTGCTCTCGTGACGGCCAGCTTCGGTGGGGACTCGTGCACGGATTCGTCCGGGTGCGGTTCCTGTCGATCCTCGGCTAAGCGAATGCGGTGTCTTAGCAATGCGGGAAGGTGCGTGAGTGGTTATCGGCGGTGTGCGTCAGGTGGATCCCTGCTCGAGCAGCGACGTCCTGCCAAGCACGCCTCTTCATACAAGACGACACAAGCGCGCGCATGGCCTTGGTCGCACGACGGTTTCCTGTGTTGTGTACCTCGCACGGCACTGACGGCCTAACGTATTCCCATTCGTCGCCGCGCTCGTCTTTCGGCGAGCCAGCGGCGTGGATTTGCGCGGGATGAACGGAGAATGCAGCGCCACGTCCACGGTCGTGCGCGAAATCGTCGCGGACCTTTTTTCCCGCACCCGGCGAGCCGACTGTGCGACCTCTCGACTCGGTCCAAGCCTTTTTGAGCCTGCAAGTGGGCTTGGCGGGGGGTCGGCGCGCCGGAGCTGCCAATCCGGCCGACCTGAGCCTTGTTGGCTCAACCGCGTGCACGTCGTTTTGTACGAGCTGCAAGATGGTCGCCTCCGCCTCCGGCCCGAGCCGTACCAGGCGCCGCGGACGATCTGGTTGGCCGGGCTCGTCGCCAACTCCCTTGTCCTACCTGCGGACCGGGAACGACCGAGAGCGCGGCGTACAGTCGGGCGCCCGCGGCGGCGCGGGGTCGTCGTGCCGTTGGCCCTTCGGGGCAAGCTCGACTTTCCTCGAGGAAGCTATCCGGAGGCTGGTTGCCTTACCGATCCTGCCGTAGTAGTTCATCGCATACGTTGTTCTCCATAGAAGATTAAGCCATGCCATGTGTTAAGTATTAAACTAATTCGGACTTGGAAACCCCGTGCGCGAATGGCTGTTGATGAACGAGACTGAATCGGGGGAGGATCCGGAGACATTTCCGTTGGATCTATGCGTAGTTCTGGGTTCAAAAATTCATGTGTGCCGATAGGTTTTCGGTCGAGAGTCAGTGGTTAAGTGCAATTGCTCTTTTTTTGGAAAGGTGGTTCAGGCTGTTCTGATGAACGGAATTCTTGAACGGGTCCATCTAGGGGAAGTTTATTAACTGTGTCGAGTTGTTGCTGAACATCACCAAGGCCTCTCAAGAAGCAGATGAAGTTAAGCGGGATGCCGGGAGTTGGGCTGGTTTGTTAATTTCAGGTACGAACGTTTGCACAACTTTTTGTTTCTTATGCGGGTGATGTTTAGCCATGAGGACAGACGATTGTAGCTTCGCGTATGAGTCGAAAGGATCAAAAATCTGAGAAGCCTTTATAGGTGCTTGTACGTGCGTACGGTGCTCGCCGTGGGGAGGGTCTTGCATTGTTTTTAGAATATATGGGGGTTATAGCGCACTTCATCCTGAGTCTGCTTTGCGGATGCGGGAGGTTGGTGGAAATCCACCGCGCCATTAGGCATGTGAGGGGTGCGGGGCGTTGACTTCATAGTGGTAGTCGTCATTTGGGAGGATATTGGGCAGTGGGGGGTCATGTATCGCGTTAGCGGTGCGAGTGCAGTGTGCGGGGTGATCTTAGCGTGGACAAGCGGAGTGGATGGTTGGGGTTGGGACGGAACGGCAGTTGGGAGAAGGTAACTTTGGGCCAGTGTGGGAGGTGGATGGTGTGGCTTGCGCGCGAAGTGGGGGTTGTGATGGGGTGGTTGTGGGGGAGCAAAAACGGAAAGGTGGACGGGGAGGTTGGGGTGGTGGATTGAGGGAGGGGGAGATAGAGTGTGATGGGACTGTGTCAAAAAGACGGATTGAGTGCGGGAACTTGCCCTATGCAAGCCCGCCGAGGAATTATGAGTCTGATTTCATGGAATTTACCGGGGCGGGCTTGGCAACCTGACGGCAGTTCGTGTGCTGGCAGACCTTGTTCGCACTAAGAGGCCGAGTGTGGTTTTTTTGATTGAGACTTTTGTTGGCAAGCAGCGTATGGAGGATGTTAGAGTGAGTTGGGTTTTGTTTGTATCTTTACTGTGGATGCGGATGGTCGCAGTGGGGGTTTAGCGTTGTTATGGATGAATAGTGTGGATTTGACAATATCAGGATATTCTGCGAATTATATTGATTGTGATCTACGTTTGGATGTTGGTGCCCCCGCATGGCGTCTTACTGGTTTTTATGGTTTTGCTGAGAGGCACCGAAGGCGGGAGGCTTGGCAGTTGTTGCGTACCTTGTCATCTCGGTCTACTCTACCGTGGTTAGTAATGGGGGATTTCAATGATCTCCTACATCAGTCTGAGAAGATTGGCCGGGCCCCGCATCCGCCTTGGTTGATTAATGGTTTCAGGGAGGCAATTGCGGACTGTGATTTGCAGGATTTTCCGTTTGAAGGGCCGCAGTTTACATGGGTTAAATCACGGGGCACGAGTGGTTATGATTTGAGGAAGAATTTGGACTGAATTTCTAGCAAATGAGGAGTGGTTACTATTCAGGGCGTCGGCACAGTCCTGGTTTGTCGCGTCGGCTATTTATCATATAAAACTACCGCTGGAAATTCGCTCTCGTTACCCATGTTCTGATATATATTTTTTTCACAGATTAATTCAAATTAACTCACGCAGTGGAAAAAATGATATAACGTCGTCGGCTTTCTTAAGGTTTTATTTATCTGGACGCTCAGATTTTGGTTGAGATTACAGTGATGTTGTTTTTAAAAAAATGTATGTGAAAGAAATTTGTAGCCAAAAGCAATGTAGGACCATGTAATCCACGCTCGGCCTGAGGCGTGGCAGTTGCTAATAGGTAGTTAGTGGTAACGACGATCGCATTATGTTTGCTTTTCCTTTTTGTGTAGGAGGTGGGGCCGGTGTTAATATGAATATAAATTAACTTTTTAGCGGAAGCTGTGCGAGTTATTATCACTTAAAAGCCCGATTACGTAGTTTTTGCATTTTTCTGCGTCGATGGGTGGCGCTATGAATTGATGCGCACGGTCGCAGCCCTAGCGATAGAGGTGTTAATCTTGATCGCGAGGCGTCTCTGCTAAAGCAGGAGGCGGTGTTCTTCTATTATAGGTATGAGCAAACAAACGATCAGTTTTCTGGAAATCGCGCGGCTAAGGGTGAATGTTTCTCGTATCACGAGTTAGGAAGATTCTGTTTTCTTTTAGAATTGTAGTAGACAGTTTTATCACGAACTTCTTGTGTCAAAGACTACGAATACGCGCGCGTCATGTTTTAGACTATAAAAACGCTGATTCGTGGCCGCTCCAGGCTTTTTGATGAATGGGAAAATTGGTATTGCGTGAAGAGTGATCCTGCTGTGTGCAGGTTGGATAATGTATGATTGGCAATTATTATACGGTTTAGTTTTATTACTTTCTTGTGATTTATGTGAGATGCAAGAGGTGATTGACACAATACTTCGCTAATAGTTATGAGTAAAATTGTCGGTGGATAATGCTCCGTTGCTGCGGCCTTTGAGTATGGATGATGTACAAACCTGCGGTGTTTCAGATGCATCGGTAAAGTCCCCGGGCCTACTGATGGTTTTGGTAAGCTGTGATAGGTATATATCTTCTTGATGAGATAATTTTCTGGGAACATTTGTGGATTGAGGTTAGGTGGGAGATTTTGGGGGGGGGGGGAAGTAACAGCTTTTGAAGATAAGTTTTTTTGAATAGTATACCAGTCCAAGCTTTCCTTGGTGGGAGCGGGGGGTATATTATATTAGGATAACCCTCAATTGTATTGCTTCCAAAGAAAGCTATAAAATCGTGGAAAACTATGAAGGATTTAACGCTATTTAGTTCCGATTGCCAATTGTTCATTTTTGTAGTGATTCATTATTTTTCTCTCCTCCTTGGTGGAATTTTACTTTCATTATTCCACTGTGGATGGTGGCGGCAAAGGTATGTGCAAACAGTCTTAAAGAACCATGTTACATACGTTAGATTTTTACTTGTTATTGAGTGCTCAAGTAGCTTTTTGATATCCGGGGCGTTTAATAAATCTTTTATTTTATTTTGTTTATCCAATGCTTGCCTTGAGGGTCACTTTTTGAAACCGAAAGACCGCAGGGTACGTGAGGGGTGTTGCATTGAAACTTGGACTGTCGAAGGCTATGATTTCGTATGGTTTATGGAAGTTGGAAGGTTTTATTGTGAGTAGGCAGTGTTGCTTAGATGTTTTTGGTGAGTGGGTGGGTTGATACATATTATTTTGTTAGACAGTCTTCAATTGGGATATTTAGATTCAAGTTGTCAATCAATATTCCATGTGTCAGATATCTTGACTTTATTTGTCAGCTTGCCATTTGGCCATTTTTTGTGTAGGGAAAGAGTTTCCACTTCAGTGTATGTATACCCGCTTTCACCATGTCATTATTTCTTTTTGTTTGATTTTTTGTTGTCTGTGTGGAGGATTTGCGTGCATTATTCGAATTTGGTGAGGGAATTATTTAACTTTGCTCTTGTGGCATTCATCTGTCCATAGATGTGGGGGTCCGGTTTAGATATAGTATAAATTGGGGGGGCCTTCCCTATTATTTTCCGTATATCCCTTTTTTGCAGAATTGACTCTATTCTTTATTACGGTGCTAAATTATGAATTGTGGTAATGTGAGGAATGAAAGTATTTCCAAATGAGGTAATTATGTGCTAGTTTTGAAATTTCTGGATATTATATATAATGACCCATGTGCATTCTGCCAGGGATCGAACCCAGATTTCTTTTGCTTTTATAAAATGTGTGAATGAATAAACGTCGCAACGTTATTTAAATTTTACCAAGTGCCCTAAATAAACGGTGGCGACCGTTAATAGTCGAGGTTGTGGCACGCTTTGCAAGGTGCATACTTTCTTCTCGGTGTGCACGGAAGACACCGATGGAAAATAATTTGCGTCTCAAGATCTTTGAGGATTATACAATGAATCTATAACCAAGCTTGAGGGAGGGATAGGGAGAAGATAGCAAATCTTGCCTGTGGATTTCTGAAGTTGATTTCTCACCACCGTGCACAAAGTGAGATTCTATGGACTGCCAATTGTGTTCTTCCGCTGCCGTAGGCTGGGAGGGAGGTTGGCTTTCTGCACTAGCCTTAGTTTATGCCAAGAAACAAATCGTCCGTTTTTCTGGTGCCTGGATCGCTATTGTGGTTATGGGGTTACCCCCATTGGCGGTAAGGAGTCAGTTATCTCTACTTGTCCACGGCTGATACCAGTCGTCGCAGTTGTGTTGTGAATGAGATATTTGAAACTTATCCTTACTCGCTATGGTGCGCTGGCTAGTGCTCTAGTACCGATCGCCGAGCACGACGTCCTGTGTTGGGATTGGGGTCCCCAGGCGCGCGGCACACAGTGCTTTCCGGACCCGCCCGTATGGTGTGAGGGATCTGTGACCTTAAGCGATTGGGCGAAATATCCATATCTCCCGGTTGCGGAAAGTCGAGCTTTCCCGACGCTACCATATAAGTTGAGTAATAAATGTATATAAGGAGATTGGAGATCGCTAAGGAATTAAAATGCTGGGTACGAACCGAGTTGGCGAGCTTTGCAGATTTGCGTCGCATATCCTCGCACGGTTAGTTGTGCTCAGATAGACGCGCCGGTGTTGTTTAAAAATATCAGCGGCTCCTCTCACTAGAAGAAGATATAAATCCTCGGATCGTATAGTTATTTTCTTCTCTGAGGTCCATGGGAGGGTTATAGTTCAACCCGTTACTATTTGCGGGGTATGCTGGATGGTAGATGTAGTATTCTCTGATTCATAACAAAGGGAGGGCTGTAGAGGTCCGTTTGTATAATAACTCACTACAGTGAGTTTCTGGCAGGTAGATCATTGGTTATTACCTATCCAGCTGGTATTGCTATAACGTTTGTGCAACATAGAGTGCATTAGACTATCGCTACTCTAGATGAGGCATGAAATGATAGAGTATGAGAATCACAATGACATGGTCATGATAGTTGGAAAATTTCTAACCAATGTGAATATGGGTATTGAGATTCGTGGTTGGTGGAAGGATATTTTTATCCTGATAGAGATAATATCATTTTGAATATTCCTGTTCAGTATCGGAGCCTCTTGATCAGTGGTTTGCAATGGTAGCAGAAGGTGCGTATTCCGTCAATTTTTATAAGAACCTTACGAGAGTGCTGCCGGCTGACCGCCCCCATGGAAGGTATATGGAACCTGCAGTCCCTCTAAAGGGAAGAAGTTTTTGTTGGCCCAGTTAAGCATCACGACTTAGTAATTATAACCTCCAGGTGGAACTATTTAATTAAAATAATTGATTATTGTTGTCTCAGAAATTTTGTTGTGTAAATTGCCTAATTGTTGATCCAGGTAAAGGTGCACCACGGAAAGTTCTATGAGCCTGGGGAAATCCCCTTTTATTGTTCCAAGATTATCCACCATGATGGGATGGCAAAGTTATATTAACCACAATCTTCAGGCTATGTGGACAATATGATAGTGATAAGATGCACCGACATTATGTGTCAAAAGTCTTTTTAGTGGTAAAATCCTCTGGGTGAACTGGTTTTTGGGTGTTGGGACTTTGATTATCCAGATATGTAAGCTAAATTCCACAGTTGAAATGAATGAAGTAAAAAAAATCCACAATGAATGAATGAATGAAGTAAAATGTGATCGCGTTTAGGGTGTGAGTATGAGTTAGCCACAGTAGGATAAAAATTGACCCAGTGCTATATTTGAGGTTAAGGAGGAGGTACGGTATCTATATAGATTTATTCCATCTTTCGATGGTTGAGGAATCCTTTATATGAGCCGCTAATTCATGGATTGTTGGCAGGATATAATATCGCGCATGAAAAAAATCTACCCCCTTGATTGGTCCCTGGATAACATATGGAACAACAATAAGTTTATATATATCCACAATTTTTGCCCTTGTAACAACACAACTGCATAGTAAAAGCTCAAACAAATAATAGATTTATTGCTCTGACGATAGAGTTCGAGACCTTTGAGGTAAAGGTTTTTTTTTAAAGAGATGGACGCGGCGCAAGATTTTTTGTTACTAGATACTGGAGTGGACGAATCTCCTTCTCCGAGGACCGTAGATGCATAGAAAACTACGGTTACAGAAGAGTAAATATCCCGTTATGAGGAAATGTTTAAGACGGCTCGTGATGAAATTAAGGTTCGTCTCCACATGTTAAAACGATCAAAGGTTGAAGGATGGCTATTCGACGTCCGACTGTTAGAGACGTCGTATAGTAATTAATTATGGTATGACCTACTATCGAGGCGTTGTGTACAAAGGGCAATAAAACTGAGTCGTTTTCGTGAGTGCTGGTAAACTTTACCGGCGTCGGTTTTTAGGTAAATGCCGACGCCGTATATATTTATTATTTAAAAAAAAAAAAAAAATTAACATACGGCGTCGGTTATTACTAAAACGCCGACGCCGTTTATATTTATTTATTTTTTAAAAAAAAAATAATGTAACATACGGCGGTGGTTATTACTTAAAAGCCGACGCCGTAATATTTATTTTTTTTGAAAAAAAATTAAACATACGGCTTCGGAGTTTAGGTAAAAAGACGACGCCGTATATATTTATTTTTTTTTTTAAGAAAAAAAATAATTAACATACGGCTTCGGAGTTTAAGTAAAAGCCTGACGTTGTTGACGTAGAACGGTATTGATAAATAAGATATTCGTGTTTATTTTTTTATTTAGATTATTCTGAGAGCCATCTTTACTGACTTCAGGCTTTCTTGTTGTATTCCTGTAAAAAGCGACGTCGTTATTTTATGATTTGTTATTATTGTTATTTATAGATAGTGGCATCCTTGAGATCTATATTCATTTGACTTTTATATTGGTGCCTAGTTTTGTTAATTTGTTACCCTTTAAAAAATCTGCTCTCGCAGTTTTCAAATCAACTGCGCAGCTTTATGCGCCGGAAATTCTGTTGATATACATTTCCACTCCAACACTACAATTTATGTAATAGTAAGGAATAAAAGCTTCTCAATAGTTGATCAAGGTTATGTAGCAGCGATGAAGGTGGTTGCGAATGAGAATCATAAAGAAACATCCACCACTCTGCTTATACTTCTGTATTGTGCCATGTTTTTTACTGAATTTTCCCAGACTTTCAAAACTATGAATTAATCCCATATATCTATTTAGCTAATAACCAAACAAAAGTTATCAAACTCAAGAACTGACAAATATTAAACGATATAAACTCTAAATTAAACATATAAAACTAATTAGTTTAATGATAATTCAGTTGATAGAAGTTCTTCAATTACATTTACTATTTAAATCTATGAATGATAATAAACTTACATACGTTATTGGGTTTGAAAAATATATTAGATAAATTATGGGGCAACCTATACCAGTTCAATTTAAATTTAAGAATGTTCAGTCCTTATCCAAATAAAAAAATAATAAAATTAAAATTAGAAAAGTTTAAGGGAATACATAAGGTGTGAACTCTACTCTATTTTTCTATATGAACATAGTGGAAACTACGTCATTGATGCAACCATTTTATTCGGAATAAAACATAAAACTAATTTTAAACTGTGGTAGAGGTATTTGAAATTCAGCACGATGTGGTGGTATATGCCGTATGTGATTTCAATCCACCAGTTTGATCTAGGTAATAGTGATAACATACTTATAAGGGAACCTTTGATCTGTTCTATGGATCATATAATCAATTCTTTTTGGGTTTTATTTATCAACTGTGGTAGGGCAAAATCATGAAGTTTTTCCTCCTTTTGTTTTTTTTCCTCATATAGTTTTTTTCTATTCAATATGTTCATTGAAGGAAAGATCTTAAAAGGTTAAAAAGTATATGTGAATTCTATCAAGTATTTTTCAAACATTTTGAAGCAAAAAGATACAGAAAGAATGTGTGGGATATAGAATTAATACATGGTTAACTAAAATATAGTCACATTTCCTTTATAGCTATGAGGTTGTTGTGAAAACAAACTAAAAATTCCAAATTTGGTTAACCCATTTTTTAATCCAAAATATTTCCTGTTATGGTTAAGGACTTTTTAAAACTCAAATAGATTAAACTGTCTTATACCATCTCCGGTATCGTAAATATAGATGATTAGCGTTAACCAATTTGAATCGGATTGGTATCCCCTTGTGTTAATTGGGATTATAGCACACTACATTGATATTAATCAACTCAGTTAAAATATATTTTATTATATTATTATTATTATAATTTTAAATAAATACACATATAAGATTTGTTTTGATTTTAATATCATTTTTGACTATGTTAAGTATGACGATAAGAATGACCCAGTATTTTGTGGATTACATTATTAATTAATCTGTAATTATCATTATTATTTAAGTACATTTTATTAAGTTTTTTTAGAAGATTGTGACAGATTTTTTGATTCTCTTTTATATATACCTGGTTCATTCATGTTATGGTTTTCACAGGACATCCAAAAATGATGTAAGTTTTTTCAAATTATAAAAATATTTAAAAATTACAATAATAGTAATTTTTTGGTTCTGAATTAATGTTAAAAGTAATTTTAGTTAACGTTCGGAGATTTATATTTCGTATAGAATTAAATACCGACTTAGCTTTAAAAATAATTGCGTTAGTACCCGCGTCTAAACTCCGTTTTCTATGAAGTTAGTGGCACACCTTACTATAGGCGCATTGGATTATCACTCATCTCGGTTTCAACAGCACCTAAAATTTTCAATAACTCTATGGATATGAGATTTTGAACCCAACTAATAAATTTTTTTCGCCTAGAATTTTTTTGCCAGGACCGTTTTACCACCCCTTTGAGATTGAATTTAACCAATTATTTAAATATGGCCCCACGAACTTAATTCTTTTTCAATTTTATTTTTCTTTTTGGGTCCCATATTGTGAACCTATCACACTAGACAAAGTTTTATTCTTAATTTTTTTTATCAAATGGAACCCGTTTATTGTGCTGTTCGGTATTGCATTTTTAATGATTCCTCTTGAGATACTTCAACTTGTGTTTGAGTGAACATAAAATGCAATATCTATGCTCATTTTGTTCGCCATCTTATTCTTGGTGTTCTCTTTCAATTTTTTTCAATTTCATATAGAAAGTAATTACCTTGGGACCAATGTGTTCATTACGTTTGGAAGTTTATCTATTCTTGATTGCTTCGACTTCTATGTAAACCGGTTGTTATTTCCGCAGCGTTCAATTGGTACGTTCTCCCTAGGTTGAATGAAAGAATCTTTCGCTAGGCGTTGCAGGACGCTAATGTTTTTGCTTGAAGATGAAGATCATAGATGGAAGTCTGAGAAGTTATTAGATTCGTCGATGGAACAATTAAGAAATCTCACGATTTTTAAAATGGAATATGAGATTACATGTCTGAGAAAGATTAGAGTAACGTGTCTTGTACGCAAATATTTTTGTCATATGAATAGAGACCTCGGAATATAGTGATGACCTACTTTATTATTAAATATATGTGAGAAATGAACCTGGAGGCAAAGAATACCAATGGGATACTCACAATTCTTCTTTCATTGTTTTGTGTCACACCATATACATACCATCTTTGACATATGCTTTAGCTCTCCTGACATTCTTGCCCCTTTCCTCCCATTTTGACAATAGATAAAAATACTCGAATGTTATCGCGATGAGAATATGAACTCTGCCGGTAAGGATGTCTTATTCTAAGAATTAGCGAAATCTGCCTCTGTATATTCTCATTCCCTATAGGGTGATCCTTCTCATACCTGGATAATAACCCTGAGGTTTAGGGGACTGATGTCCCTACCGCATATTGAGAACATTAAATGGCGTACATATTTGAAAGGTGCAGTGATGTGTGCGTGAAGAATTATAAAACTTGGCAGAAAGGGACCTAGAGAGAGATAAGATTTAATGTTTCTAAAATATACACTAGAATATAAAAAGTAAAAAATAAAAGAGGAAGTAGAAATATAAATATTTCTGCAATGGCATACTAAAGGCTAACTATCGAGGATCACCACAGCCGAGGTAACTAGCAAGATATAACGACTCAAATGGTATGTTTTTTCCTAATGCACCAAACTCAATTCTGTCACTTAATAAAACAGGTCATGTATAGCTAACACAGAGGTTGATGGTAGGGAGCAATATCCATTCCATGAAGGCGTTGGACAAATCTAAAATACTCCTACGAATGTATCTCGTTTTCACGACGTAAAATGAGTGAAATGCAATATCAATTGGGATATTCTAGATATCCACTAAACCATGGGAGTCGAATTATCGCCACTCGTTCTCACATTTGATAGTCCGACAAGCAAGTCATATAAAAACAGCCATACAAGAGACGATGATGGACAACGAGCGGTCAAGTAAGATGGGCCTCTCGTGCTGCTCGTACATAATGCATGGTAATCCCTTTGTGTTGTAGGTTTGATGGTATTTGTATGCGATTTGTTTAGTCTTTACTCCTAGTCCCAGACTCAGATGAACTGAACCAGATTCGAAGACAAAGGACCCGTGTTATACTGGGGTCATAAAGAGACGGAGAGATAGGGCATAGTCCTCATGAGCTTATAGGTAATTTCGATAGCAGAAATAACTAACGATAGGAAAACGACAAAAAAATTATTCATAGGCCGGGGACCATATACGGAAGGCTTTTACTCCATGCATTGATTTCCGCAATCAGAACAGTTGGCTATGAAAGCCACAGCAGGGACGAAGAGCGGTAACGTTATAGAGAAGTATATGAGGTAGGCCGGCTAGGCATTAACGACAGGTATATGAGGGCTAGCTCTGGGAACACAACCCGATCAATGCGGGCTCAAGTCCCAGCGATGAAGGCATGAATCAGGTACTAGTAACTACGTTCTTCTTCACCCACGCAAAAGATCTGGGAAACAAGGGCAGATCTCCCGTCCCTGCGGGCCGTTTAACCGAACCGACGAAGCAGAATTCAAAAGATCATGTTGCGCGATTCGAGGGAGAAACCCACTTACTATCATACAGTGAAACGTCAAGCTCTACGGAGCACAGAATATATAAGTAGAAAAGTGCCTTCTCAGCATGATGCATTGTCTCAGAAATATACCGAGTGATCAGCCGGAGAGCCCT